>CAUYSK010066594.1:0-34285 GCA_963575035.1 Avahi laniger
CCTGACAAAAACCCGGAAAAGGTGCTCAGATTTTGGGAGGCTTGACCTCAATCTGGGCCGCCGGCAATAAAACTTTCTGACTCTCCAACTCTCTGCGTGCCGCTCGGTTATTCCCCTGGGACCGGTCACTGACACTTGCCGGAACAAAACCATATATCTTCAGAACATGGCCAAAGAGAATTGTCACCAACTTGTGGCCCAAAGAAACTTCTATCTCTGGCAGAAGGAATTAAACAAAATGTTTCACAGGAACACAAAAATAATACTGAGAAATGTCCTTATAAGGGTTTGTTTGTTTGTTTGTTTATTTGTTTGTTTTTTGAGACAGAGTCTCACTGTGTTACCCAGGCTGGAGTGCAGTGGCATAGCCATAGCTCACTGCAACTTCAAACTCCTGGACTCAGGTGACCCTTCTGTCTCAGCTTCCCAAGCAGCCAGGACTACAGTTGTGCAACACCACATCCAGATTCCTTGTAAAGTTTTGAAAACCAACTGACATAAAATTTGTCCAAAGGACAATGGTATGACATGACATTTTGAAACCACTTCTGCTCCAGCTTGGAGGCCAATTTACCTACCTACCCTTTATCTGTCTCTTGTCCTTTGAATTTCATTTTATAAACCAAGTGTCAACACACTACAACCAGGAGACTAAATCCAGATAAACACTCATTTGTGTAAGAAAAGTTTTATTGGAACACAGTTTCATTCATTAATTTACATATTGTCTATGGACGAGATGCTTTCATGATACAATGGAGTTGAGCAATTGCAGCAGACACCATCTGGTCCACAGAGTCTAAAATATTTATTATATGGATCTTTACACAAAATATTTGCTGAAACTTTTTAGAACATAAAGCCTTATGTAAAATAGGCAGAGAATATTTACTGGCAAAGGAATACTTTGGGACATCCTCACAAAGGAATGTGTGTACAAATTTAGCCAAGTGACCAAGAAGTGTGGGGCACTCTTTTCTCATGATGAGGAAGAAAACCTAATACTGAGGACTCTGAAATAACTGGAGCTCAGACTCAGCATAAAACTTACTTCATAGTCATGGGCAGAGTGGCCTGAGCAGGGAGACTCCAGGTGTCTCAGTTGTGCGCACTGTGATGGAATTGGAGTTCCCATCAGTGTCAATAAGGAACTTGACAAATCTTGCTGGAGATTCTGCTTGTTGAGCTTCACTAGCATAAGACCATCCTAGACACTCTGGTGTTAGGCTTATTAGCTTACTATAGGAAAGGAAAATGCAAACCATGGGGACACGTGAAGATTCTCAACATGGACAGTCAGGGAAGGTTATTTATAGCATTTTGGGTACTGGAATTAGTCATGAGATGGTCTTTACAGGAGTTGATCTGATTTTGTAAAATAAGAAACTGCTAGATGAGTTGTGCTATCATTAAAATATATGTGTCTCTGAGGAGTTACTCTTGGGTCAGTTGGTTTGTGTTTTCCCTTGGAACATAGAGTTTGAATAAACTGGTGTTAAAGGGTTTGGGCTTAGGTAGTTTGTCTTGCATGTCGTGCTTTGGTACAATTTACCTGTTTGTGAGGCCTACTATAGTTTTGAAATATGGTTTCTGTTTCAAGGCTCAGTATAAGAATATGCATTGGAATTTTAACCACATTCAGGCTGGTGGGAAGAAGATGCACTTGAGGAGGGATGGGTACAGCTCCCATTTATATTTTTCTTAAATTGGTTTCTTTTAGTCTATATTTTTTACAAGATGCTCTTCTCCACCTTGGTCTACCAATATCCATTGATAGGAGTTGAGAGTGGAGTGACCAAACAGGAAATGATCCTGCCAAGGTTTGTCTCTCCTTCTACTTTAAATTTCAGGGTGATTCTCAATGTTCCTTTTAGTCTGTCATCTCCACATGAGCATTTTTTATATCTTACTGGCTTTATTTTTTTCACAGCTCTTATCATCATCTGATATAATATATATTTCATTAAGTATTGGTGTCTGTCTATTGCTGTAGGCAGAAGTCTAAAGATGCCCTTCTCCCAAGATTTCTATCTGCTGGGTACTCAATCAAACACTCATCTAGGGACTACTGTTAAGGGATTTTGCAGGTGTAATAAGAGTCCCAAGTTAGCTAACCTTAAGATAACAGAGATTATCCATCCAGGTGAAACTGACTTCGTCAGATGAGCCTTTTATTTTATTTTATTTTATTTTTTGAGACAGAGTCTCACTCTTTTGTCTGGGCTAGAGTGTCATGGCATTAGCCTAGCTCACAGCAACCTCAAACTCCTGGGCTCAAGCAATCCTTCTGCCTCAGCCTCCTGAGTAGTTGGGGCTACAGGCATGCGCCACCATGGCTGGCTGATTTTTTCTATATATTTTCAGTTGTCTGATTAATTTCTTTCTATTTTTAGTAGAGATGGGGTCTCGCTCTTGCTCAGGCTGGTCTCGAACTCCTGAGCTGAAACAATCCGTCTGCCTCGGCCTCTCAGAGTGCTAGGATCACAGGCGTGAGCCACCGCGTCCGGCCCAGATGGGCCTTTTAAAAACAGAGTTTCCTTTGGCTGGTAGCAGAAAGGATCGTTAGAGATATGAGAAACATGAGAAGAATTTGATGTGCCACTGCTGGCTTTGGACATGGGATGTGCCCCATGAAGGAGCAAGCACAAGTTTGAGAATGACCTTTAGCTGACAGTCACCCAGGAAATGAGGACCTCAGTCCTACAACTGCAAGGACATGAATTCTCCAAACTATTAATAACCCAAATGATCTGGGAAGCAGATTCCTTTTCAGAGACTCCAAATAAGAGCCTAGCACTGCCAGCATCTTGGTTTCATCCTTATGAGAACCTAAACAGAGGACCCAGGCAAAACCAGTAAGTCAGACTTCTTGCCTACAGAACTGAGACAACAAGTGTGTGCTGTCTTAAGCTGTTATGTGAGTAGAGATTTTTCCCCATTTAGTTTACCAGTATACCCTTAGTGCCTAGAATTGGGCCTAGAACATAAGAAGCACTTCAGAAATAATTTCAATTAACCTGCTAAGCTAATTACTATGAATAGTGTGAGACTGTTTAATCCTATACACTCACTGTTGATGTTTTAACTGTAAATTCAGTTTCATAAAAGTAAAAGATTAAAGGTTAAAACTTAGAGAATCTATCTCAAAATTTTCCATAATCTCTGATAAAATTTTATTAAAATTATAAAAAGCATCAATGACATACTTACAAGTGTTAATTTTTTTTAAAATGAATTGATTACCAGACACTAGATACTTAATTTAATGCATGTTTTAGTGCACTTAATGTGACACAAATTAATTTGCAATAGAGGCAGGAAACCTATCTCTAAGATAATTAGTCATGGTCAAGTTTTAATTATCTTCTTAAATAGGAAAACAACAGGCTTATAAAGATATCTACTATGATATTCTTAAGTGGTACTCTCATTTATTTGTTAATAATTCTTTCCACTAAAATAAAAACATTCTATGACATAGATTTTAACACAGGACTTTGAAATAATAATACTCATTTTTTAATACTTCCAACCTTTCCTGCACAGTACATTCCTCCTTAACACTGCAAAGTGCTTTTATCTCTATTTTCTGTGTGAAGAAAGTGAGCCTCAGAGATACCTGGTAACTCACTCAAGGTCAGAAAACTTGAATCGGTAAGTGTAAGGTTTCAACACAGGTGGCTGCATAACTAAAGTTCCATGAATGTTCCATTCTGTCACACTGTCAATCAGTGATGCTTTTGTTGATTAAATGAATACATAATTATTATTAACATATATGAATGCACATCCATATTTGATTATTTTCACAGTGTTTGCAACAGAGCTTTATTGAATATGAGCAAGATATGATCGTCATTTTCCTAGACGACAATTTTATCTTGGAAACTTTGTTAGAAGGATTAGGTTGAGTGAATCACAAGGGCAAGAGTCAAATTAGCAAAACGTGCAAAAGTGACTTTGATCTATGAAAAAATTTAACCTTCAATTGACCCATTATCAGTTAACTGACATTTCTCTCCCTTTCTCCGTTTCTTTCCTTTCCTTTTCTTTTCTTCTTTCTTTCTTTTCCTTCCTTCCTTTCTTCCTTCTTTCTCTCTCTCTTTCTCTCATCTTTCAACATATATTTATTGTGAGTACACTGTGTGCTTAGCATTGGTCTCTAGGCTAACTTAAACATGAGAGATTTGTCCTCTATATTTTGGGAGCTTTGTGAGAAGGATTTGAGGAGACATGCTGATGGGAAGCTGAGGCTGTAAGATAAGTGTTAGCCTTAAGGAGGGAAGTTTAGAGGAATGAAGAAAGCAAAAGTATCCGACCATTTCAGACTGAAAGAAAAAGGGAGAGCTTGCTTTTTTCCTTTTCTTTTCTTCTTCCTCTTCTTTTTTTTTTTTTTGAGGAGCTGGAAGAAGTGTATTGCTGTAGGATAACAGATTACATTGGAATGGAAAGGAGAACATGGAGAGAAAGATTACAAAAGGATGAGATTTGTGTCTGCAGTGCATTCCAGGTCGCATTAATAAAGCTGAAATTTATGTGGTGGCACTGAAGGGAATATAGTAGGTAGGTTTTTTTACCTGTTCATTCACTTATTCAACAATATTCATGGAAGGCTTGCTTTGTGTACGATGTGCCAGGTGCTGGCACATGGGTGAGAAGCTACAGACAGCAGTGGAATTCATCACCGTCAGGGGGCCTTTCCCTCATGAAGCCTATTATCTGGATTGACGGTTTTGAAAGATCATTCCACTATAACATCAATAAATTGTAGCAAAGAAAGACCAGATAGAGGGATTTGGGGTAGGCAGCAAATAGAGATGATTGTCTGAGCTAGGGACTCAGGATCTAGCAATAAAGAAGTCATTGATGACAGACATGGAGATATATGGGATGGAGGAGGCATTGAGATCCAACTTCTTTTTGTAAAGCTGGGACAAAATGAAGGGCAGATACTGTCTATTCTTATCACTGTATTTCCGGTACTCGCCAAGTGATTTAACTTTGACTTGAAGATCTGTACCTTTGTAGGACATTGATTCCAAGCATTCTTGATTTTTAAGAATGATCATATCTGTTTAACTCACTAATTGGGGCTGAATTTGGTGAATACAGGCCCTTTTACATGATATTTTAAATTAAAAAATAAATACTATTCTCTGGTTAATGAATCCTTGACCTTTTGGACACTTTCAGCATTATAGGGATATGGTCACATTCAATTAAATAGTACATGACATGACAATGAAGGGTTAGTCAATCCTTTTCTTCTATTAATAGATTAATGTCTATTAATCTGCTCAAAAATTTACAGAATGATCTCTGCCCCAGTTGATAAACCACTGCAGTAACTATTTTGACATTTACTTTTTTGTACTGTGTTGTTGGTTCTTATATAGACAAATTTGCTGTATAATATTTCATATATAAATGTTGGCTTACCATAGTATTTCAAACAAAAATAGTAAATATTTGTTATTTGAATTTTCTCCCCTACCTTTGAAAAGAAAAGCAAACAAATTGACTTCTTTTTTGTTTCACTTAGTCTTTGAAGTTATATTAGTTTATAAAATTCATGCTTTTAAAATTACATTTTTAGTTTTTAGAAAATTAAGTATCTTTGATAATTAAATAATTTTCTAAATATTAAATGTAAAATATAATTATAATTTACAAAACAGTTCATTCTTTCACCATATCCTTTAAACAAAAACACAGGTCTTTTATTCATAATCCCTATTTTAAGGCCACTCATTTTCTCAGAAAAGATGATAATTGGGGATTTGAAAGGTTCTGACTTCATATTTTGGATCTGACAGATTCTATGTTTAAGCCCCTAACAATTTTTAAGCGTCTCAATGGTTAATTTTTTTCATTAGTCATATGATGGCTTATTTGTATATTTTACAGAAGTCACAGGGGTGGACTTGAAGATATTCTTGTTTAACTTTTCTTCTGCTAAGTTTATTTGTTTAGTTTGGCTGTCTATTCTTTTATCTAAAGTATTATACACTCAAGCTTCAGTAGCATTGTATTATAAATTATGTAAAACAAACTGGACAGTTTTAGAGAAAACCGTGGAGAATTAGTTCTACAAATTGTTATAGTTTTTTAATAGCCTTGAACTTGTGTAAAAAAATTAAATTGTATGACAGAAATGTCTAATTCATCTTAGACAGCCTCGGGCTGCTCTCATTTCTAAATCAATAAATACTGTCTTTATTAAAAGTTCCAACTTTATTTGCCTAGTCCACTTTATTCCATCTTTCTTTTCTTCTTATTCTTAGCAATGTACTTAGCACCATAGTGGCATAAATGAAAAGTTTAGAATAAAAATTCCCAATTAAAATACTCATTTTGTGCATTTTATGTTAGAAAATTCAATATTTAGAAGTGGTTTTAGCCTGAATATGCAAACAACATAAACTATTAATAATAGGTATCTAAATGAGTAAACATTTTAAATTACTAATAAAAACAAATAAGCATTTAGAACTATTTCTATTTAAGTGAGTTCTCAAAAAAGCTGGACCTCACTATTGTAATTTTTATTAATATATTGCCTTTAACAGTTTGATGGCAAATTTCTACATGTAGCCAAAGCTCTACATTGGAAAATATGTGAATGCATTATGAATACTAAATGGTACAGAGGAAATAAAGGCTTTTTTTCTGGACAGTACTTTTATCTGTTCCTCTGGTATTATTTCTATGATAAAATCTTCCTTGTGTAAGGTTTCTATATAGTTCATCCAGGTTTTTCATTATAATTTGCAAGAAGGTGTCTTATGAATGAAACCTATAACTTGTGCTTGTGATTTATGTCAAAGTCATACATTTTTCTATTACTTACAAGACCTTTAAACATTAATCATGTGTTTTATTTTCCCACTCAAAAATCACTTCGGCTTTTAATATTCAAACATGATAGGTCAGTGGCTGTTCTCCAGAGAAATTACCAACTGTGGATTTAAAGTATCAGTTCATATTTTTGCTTATAAAATCTTAAATATATTCTTTTGCCTTTATGAAGGTGGACTATAAAATTGTATGATAAACAAGTTAAGAAGTTAATTTCACTTTTATGTGTAAAAACATATGGAGAAAAGGTTTTATTAACTATTCAAAGATTACTATTACTTTGCTCTGTATTGCAGACTCTTGCACATAGAGGCCGCTGTTACATTAATGAAGACCACCTTGTCATGAAATGTTTGTTTATTTTTTAATGACAAGACCAATAAATAGTTCCAATGTATTACATGACTGCTATTTATTAATCACTTTTTTTGCATTCTCTCAGTAAATATTTTTTCAAAATGCCCTAATGAAGACCTCTCCATAGGTTTTGATTTGAGATAAGTAAAGATGTAAATGTGAATACATGGAAATATTTATGGAAAAAATAAAAACATTAGCTTATATATTTCCTTGAAGTTTCCTGATGGCACCACTCTTAATTTTTAAACACATATGATAATATTTCATGAAAAAATCAGTCAACATGACTCACTAGCATTAAATATTAAAAATGGTGGGAAGACCAATAACTTCCTTAGGCATTCTGGAAAGGCACACATTTTGTCACATTTATGCTAGAATGTTCAGACCATTATATTTAGTCTGATTGGTACACAGTGATTCTGGCAATGCGTAAAGTCATCCCAGTTAGTTGTCATGTTGATCCTTCCTAGAAAAATAATGTCCTTTAAAATACTGTGATTATCGAATTGCATTGTTCTTTAAATTTTTATCTAGCTGTCTTGGAAACAGAGAAGGTATCTGATCTAATAATAAATAGTGTACACTTTTTTTCTAAAATGAGAACAATAAGAAGAGAGATTCCAAATTTTTAGTTTGGAATAGTGTTCACTCCTCTCCTCCAAAGCTTAATAGTTTTCTCACTTCTAAATGTTGACTTCAGGTGTTACCACCTTTATTGTATTATTTTCCTGTGGCAAAATATTCACGGACTGGCCCAGCTTCTGGGAATGAACCTTAGCATGCAGAATATGTTATTGGAATGATTAGAGAAGATACAGCTACTGATTATTATCTGGATTTGCAAACAACAGATACCAGGCAAATAAAATACTTTCCAAACAGCACATGTATCAAGAGGCTTATATGTGTTTGTATATTTAAACACTCCATTTTCATTTTCTAAAATCACTTCTCAGGGTAATGTTCCTAAAAAGTAAATATATCTTCATGCCAAAAAAAAAAAAATGACTTTTGCAATGCTGGAATCCTCTCAAATGACGATTTTTCCAGAATTGCAAAAGAGTGGCATATCCTTTCAATTTGATATTATAAAGCTATTAAAATAATGATTTTGAAAATGATTTCAACAATGACATTTTTAATAAGTTTTGAAGTAGAATAAAAAATTGTAGAACACTTCAGTTAGAATTATTTTTTTCTCCTCTCCCCCTAGAATTATTAAAAACATGTATATTCATTAGCATGATAGAAAGTGAACATGAGAGAAATGAAAGAGTTGAATGTTAGGTGGGCAAAACTATAAGTGAATATTTTAATTAATTCTGATATTTGGTTATTTTGCATTTCGCTTATTTCATTTGTCTTGTTTTTACCTAGCTTTACTTTGCATAGCAGTTAAGCTATGGATTCTGGAGCCAGTTAACTTAGGTTCAGATTCCAACTTGATTACTCACTGGTTGTGTCGCCTTGGAAAATAAAAATCTTTACCTCATTTTCATCTGTAAAATGGGTATGAAAACAGTCTTTGAACATTATTTTCATAGAGGTGTTATACAAATTAAATGATGTCATTCTTACTAGAATATTTAAAAATGTGTTTCAACTGTATTAAAGATTTATTATTATTTTCATGTATCCTAATATTAATGTGATATTTTATAAAAATATGTTTACATTTACCAGCACCTAGATCTTAACCTCTATCCACATATTCCGCAAATGAAAGATGTTACTGGAAGTAAATTTTAAAAGATGAATTGGTAAGTACAAGGTGGCCTTTAAGGGAAATGAAGGTGTGGTGACTAGTTAATAACATACTGTCATACTGGAATGAGGTCATTTTGGAATATTCACTCATCCTATCTGTCTGAGAACTACATAGACATCAAAAGCACCCATCTATTATCATTTGGTCATTTTGTTCCCTGTCATACTTTAATTATGATGTTCATATATCATATCACAATGTTCTTATAGACAGATATTTGTGGTGCTTTATGTGTCTTTTGATGGGAAGAGATATCAATTCTCAATTTAGAGATTTCATTATTGCAAAGTTAGCCTCTTAACTGTCACTGGAAGCATTGGTTTTCATTACAGTTATATGAAAGTCATAGAAATTTCAAATCACTCCGCTCATCTTTTACAACCCCTCCCTCAACTCATGCTCCCCAGCCACCCATGCTTCTGCCTTGTTTGTGGACAAACTGAGCTTCTCCCATCACAGAACTTTACTCCTCCTGTGCCCTACTTACTGGCTTGCCAGAGGGCCGGTCCTCCTTTCATTTAGATCTGCTTAAATGCCATCATATTAGAAAGGGTTCCTGTAACTGCACATACTAAAATGGTATCACCATGCCATCATTCCACATTGCCTAATTAGTTAATTCCTCAACATATTTTTATGTAAATATACATCTATTTAATTATCATTATATCTATTTTATTGTGTATTTTTGTCTCCCTTTTCTAGAATACAATTCTACTGGAGCAAGCATTAACTTTGTTCATTCTCATATCACCTGCCCCTAGAATATAAAATAGTCAGTCAATACGTTTAAATGGCTGAATGAATACGGCAAATTTCACTTAAAATCAAGATGAAATTTCTATGCAAATGATCTTGAAACTATGTAATTCGTAACTAGGTAAACTGGCACTTTAATATGTTGCAGTAGCATTAGTAGCACTTTCAAACATTTACAGTCTATTCCCAAGAGAAAATTGAGTTGGGCATCATCAGTAAATTCCAGAGCAACTGAAGAGGAGCCATGAAACCATCAAAGTAAAAATCATTTTGAAAGCTGAAGAATATTTTTTTTCCCATTTTAAAGAGAATGAGTAAATTTAAAAGAAAAAGGAATTGACATTTTATTTGATCTAAATCTTAATTTAAATACTTTTGTGAATGTTTTATGACCAGAGAGATGTTTCCTGAGTTGAAAGACAAAATAATTATAATTTGCTTTATGCCACAACAATAGAATTTCCCGTTTTGTGTTTCAATTAAATTGTGTACACTGGACAAATAAACTGAAAAATGCTAATGCCAAAATGGCTGCTCCTAAATATTCATATTTTATTGTCTTTGTTTTGTGTAAAAAATATGTAAAATTTCTCTCTAAGAGAATGTGTCATAAATAGCACAGCTTTTGGGATTACACTCTTATATTGAAGATCCCACTTGAATATCCATAAGAAATATTAATAATTGTTTCATAATCAGAGAATCTCAAGTATAAATATACAATTATAAATATTATTCTACTGATTCACAACATTCTCAACTCAAAATAAAGCTTTTGTTCTTAATATTCCCTTTTTGCCCCATTTCCTATGAAGAATTTCTGTTTCAATCACTAAAGCATTCTGAAATGCTTTGAATTTTAAATAATTGAGTAACTTTTAATGATGAATAAAAATAAAAATAACCTCAAATCAATAAATCTTCAGAAACACGTTGGAGACCCTGTTAGGAGAGGTGTCACATGGAGTGATTTCTATAAAGACAAGATATTGAGGCTTGAAGAGATTGACTTTGGAGTCAGACTATCCAGATTCAAATCTTGGCTCTACAAATTCACTGTGTGTCTGTAATTCTTGGTAAGTTACTTAATTTCCTGTGTCTGAATTTCTTTATAAATAAGATGGAGATTAATAATAATACTTAGACAATGAGGTTGTTTTGAGAATTAACTGAAAGAACATCTGGCCCATTATAAGCATATACAAAGTTATTTTAAATTATTTTGTAGTTGCTATTATTCCTATGGGATTTGCCAGTTATATTTGGAAAACTATATTGTTTTGATGATTTATGTTAGCCAGTTCATTTGAACTATTTCTATATAATGGTAATAAATTCATTACAATGAATATTTTACATAGACATAAATACATTTTTAAAGACTTTCAGAATGGAAGTCAAGAGTTATCCATACCCGGCTGGTGACTTATATTAATAGTCGCATTTGTTAACGACTTTTTCTCCTTTTATTTTGCATTTATGTGTGTCTTTCAAATTGGTTTTACATTGTTATCAATTTTTCTTTGAATCTCAGAGCAAAAGTTAACGTTGTAATATGACTTTGCTATCAGTACTCTGCTATATGATGTTTATTTTAATATCTTTGGTACTGTGAGAAAATCTGATGTATAAACAACAATTGCCATAAATATTTAAGATGAATTTTTCCTAGAGCACTTCCTTTTGCTTCACTTATTATAATCTCATTGCTTATTATAATTCCATTGGCTAGGGTATGCCCTCAGTCCTTGCTCTTGGTAACACAAGTCCTATAAATATTTAACATTCTAATGCATGCAGGCCTAAATTTATAAGCCCAAAGAATCTTCAAATCACTACAATTTGTAAGACGTTTTAGCAATATTGCTGGAGATGATATTAATATATAACATTTAATTAAGTTGCTATATAATAAAAATAAATATTGCAAATAAAAAAATATTTAGCATTCTGGCTTTTAGCAGGTGGGTTAGATGACTCAGCTCTATTAAAACATTACCTAGCACTTGCTCTGCCTTAGGCTTTTTTCCTAGGATTCTTCTAAAATATTTTTAACAATGAAAAATAAAAGCAAAACATTTGAAGGCAAAACTAGAAAAAGCTGAAGTTAACCATCCTACAAATAGCTTGCACAACATCTTATTTTTATTTGTCAAGTTTCTTTCTCTATTAAAATATTTTCACCCAGAGGATTAAGCTGTATACTTACCATGATAGCACATTCATGGAGCTTCATATTTACTTTCACAAGCCTGAATAAAAGGAAATATATTAAAGATGAAGTAAAAATAATTTAAGTATAATAATACTAAGACCTTAGATGTTATAATAATGTAAATACTTATGTTTGGCTTTGCAGAGATTGTTCAATATGATCAGATTGTATAGTCTAGCATTAAACCTATAGGAATTTCCTCATATGACAAAAAAAACCCTCACTAATAATAATAATTTTTTGTATCAATCAGAATTCTTAGATATAAGCAATAAAAATTAAACCTGGCTATAGTGAACACAAAAGAGTATATTAAAAGATAATTGGTAGCAAATAGAATCATTGAAGAACCTAGAGGATGAGGCTCAGAAGACATTAAGACAGAATCACATCTGATACCAAGACACAAACAAGTACAGTTTGCTGTTCAAGGCTGAGGACTAAATGCTGCAATTTGTACCCTTGCCCTAACCTTTCTAATTTTTCCTTGGAGCATGCCACTGTCACTGATGCAGGCTGCTGATGTCACCGCTGCAGGCTGCCTATAGAAACTAAGTGACATTATCTGTCACTTAAAGCTACTTCCAGAAATGACTTTACTTAGCAACTTCCTTCATGATCAGGGCAGCTGCATGTGTTTGACTGATCCTGGGACAAACATCTATGCCCTAGCAGCAAGCTACACCAAGAAAACAAGTAAGTATTTGGCATGTTCTGCTTCTTGGCACTATTTTCTCCCAGATCAGTAAAAGAGACATGGCCACCAATCTAAAAGATTCCACCTACTCTGTCCACTTGTCTATACTTTTTGTGGTATCTTGCACTTAAATTTGGTTGGCCCTGTAACTATTTTTTTTCTTTTAATTGTACTGATAGGCCTTAATATTTATTGAAATCTCAGAAAATTTTTAAATAAATTAATGGAAAACAATTAGGAAAACCCCATAAGATTAATTTTAAAAAGTGAGTTTCAATAATTAAAATCTGACCTAGTGTCTGTTAAAAATATTCTTGACCGTCAGGATGTGGTGGAGGTGAGGTCAAAAATTCCTTATGTCTTTCACTTGGGTCTTTTGGAACATTCACTCTTGAATCACTCACTTAAAACCCAGCCACCACACATGATAAACATGGGAGGCCATGTGGGGACACTCTGGTTGACAGCCTCAGTTGAACTGAGAGAGCCATTTTAGATACCCTGCCCAGTCAGACTTTAAGACTCCTGTAGTCCCAGCAGACATAAGACTGCAACACCTTAAGGGATTACAAGCAAGAACTAATTAACTGAACCCAGGAAGCCCACGGAATTCAGAAAACATAAGAGATAATAATAAAGGGTTGAAATCACTACATTTTGAGATTGTTTGTTATGTAGCCACTAGACGTAGGGAAAAGAAGAGAATTCTGCAAATGTAAGAGAGAAAGAGAGAGAAGAAACGGGGGATACAAAGAAGGAAGAAGGAGGAGGAGGAAAAGGAGGAGGAGGAGAAAGAAGAGAAATAATGATAAACGATTAGTACAAATTTACAAATTCTACTTAATCTCAGTTTATTCGACCCATCAGATGTAAACGTAATATATTAATGACTTTTTAAAACACTAACATTTTGTGAGTGACAGGGACTGTACTAGATGCCCTCTATTGAAACTCTTTATTTTTCTTGACTGTTCATAAATCACCACAAGTTTTTGAAGTATACAACTATATTTTATGAGATAAGCAGGCTCAGAGAGGTTACATAATTTTCCTCAGATCATACAGCTGATGGTTGTAAAAACAAGTTATGAATTCGAGTCTTTCTGAATCCAAAGGCAAATTTTAACTTCACCAGATAGCAAAACTTGCCATATTTTCTGTTATTTGATAGCCTGAAATTGACTCAGTAAAATTTTCTCACTTATTCCTAATAAAAATATGCAACACACATCAGTTCAGAACTGATTGTTTAGAATTGCCCATATGATTTTGAGAGGACAACAGCAACACCTGGTAATCTATTATACGTTAGCAACTGTGTGCCCAATTCCATGAACAAGGGTACCCTTGAAGTTCTCTACACTATATTTACTTTGAAATATGCTTGATTCTTTAGTCTTTTGTCAATATATGCCTTCAGAGCCATTCTGAAGACATGCAAACCACGCACTGATCCACAGCCTGCACCCACTAACCTGAGGATTTAAATACAAACATAACATTGGATTGTGGGGTAAGGGCAGACAGGGCAAGATTATTCACGGTCACTATTTATTTATAAAAAAAGATAATTATTTGGTATTTTTAACTGGCATGTAAAATTGAATGACTATGGGGTCAATGAGATTCTTACTAAAATAAATTAATGTATTTACAGTGAATCTTTGTTTTGACATTGCTCCTACCAGATGTTATAACACGACAGTTATAACAATGAATATGTACAAGCACATTATTTCCTAATGGCATGCTAAAGTACAGTTGAAACAGGCATCTATCAGCATGCATTACAGCTAAATAACAATTCAATAAACCCTGACATATTTTCTGATTTGCCTTCTTGAATTACTCGGTTTGTCATAAGCTATAGGAGTCAGAAACAGTGCTAAAACAAGAATTTTGAAAGTATTAGTATTTACAAAATTTGTATGGATACTGAATAAAAACACCTTATAGTCAAAAGGAATGAAAAATTATATAGATTTTTTGAGCTTGCTTAACATTTACTTTTTTATGAAACGTGCATTTTTAAGTTACAAAGGTGGATAATTTTTTCAGAAAGAAAGAATACATCTTCAATCTTAACTCATAAGGAATATATTATGACTACCACTTAAAATAAAAGTATTAATTAATGAAGTTGAACATAATTGACTCGTTATTCTGCATAGCTTTGATCTTGGCACACAAATGTATTCTTCAGTTTCTCCACACTTCCAAACATCTTGGTATCCCACTTCTCTGTCTAGTTATTGCTCTACTTCGTTTTGATTAGCACTACCTTCTTGAAACACTTTCTTCTGTTGGAACACCACTGTCTCTTTTATTCTCTTCTTTCCTACTGATTGCTGCCCCAGAGTTTCTTTTGGTATTTTCTCCCCATCTCCTGGCCTTCTAAAACTAAGAGTGCTCTAAGAAAAGATGCTAAAAAATATGAGTGCTGGCTCCCTGCTCTGAGACAGACTCTAAAACTCATCTGCTACTACCTCTTAAGCCCATAGAGACTGACCAGCACTATGCCTGGTCTTCCCTCATGCACATTACTCCACAGAGAAGCCAACTTCTCCTCATGAAACAAAATAACAAGGCATGTGCAGAGTACCTCTATTATAAAAGACAAGAAAAAATATACTGTATTACAAATGGTATTGGTAGCAGAAATATCAATATACAAAAGTCTAGAATTTTTCTATTAACCTAATAATCATACTAAGTTATATGAAAAAATATATTATCATGAAAACATTAAGAAAACAGTAATAATATTAGATATGGAAAAATGTGAGACTTAAAACACAGACTTCAATGCATGGAATAGATACTGCTGAGGGACGTGTTGGAAAATAGTAAAGTCAGAACCAGAAATCTCATAGAATAAAGAAGACATCTGTCTTAGTCCATTTGTGTGGCTGGAAAAGAATACCTGAGGCTGGGGGATTCATAAAGAAAAGAAGTTTATTTGGCTCATGATTCTTTGATGTCTGGAAAAGTTCAAAATTGCTTCTGGTGAGGGCTGCAGGCTGCTTCCACCTACACAGCGGAAGGTAAAAGGGAGCCGGTGTGTGCAGAGATCACATGCGAGAGGGAGGAAGAAGCAGGGGGAGGTGCCAGGCTCTTTCTAACAACCAGCTCTTTTATTCATTACAGTGAGATTAACCCCCATGACCCAAACACCTCCCACTAGGCCCCACCTCCCAACACTGCCACACTGGGAGGCACACAGGGAGGCCGCCGCAGGAGGCTCCAGCGCTCCGCAAGTCCTGCCCACAGGCCGCCCGTGCTACCACCCCCGTCACGAAACAATGCTTTATAAGAGCTGTTAGAACTCCTTCTGTCTGCATGTCTATATTTCTGTGTGTCTATATATGTCATTTGTATGTGATATTTCACTACCAGAATATATAAAAGAGCTCTAATTAATTAGCTTTATAAAATAATAAGCTCTTAAATATTTTGTCAAGAAGATAGAAACTAACTCAAATGGTTCTTAGTTCATGTGACTTTAAGAATCCAGTAATTGACCACTGCTCAACTTTCTTTTTGATTCTGCTGCATTCTGATTCACGATTTCTCTTTACACTGCCTTTCAGAAGGAGACAGTTAACATGGACCTGAATACCTCAGAGATACTGTGAGTCTCCTTCAATATTTTCTCAAATTCTCCAAGCTGATTTAGACTCTATAACCTTTACCCAGAGATCCACTCTTATTTAGTACTTGTTTAGTACGCTGATGATCTTTTACTCTGCAAGCAGGGTGCTCTCTTAGACTCATTCTTTTAAGGACTCTAGCTGAATGGGGCCATAAAGCCTTTAAGTCTGGATTCCAGGGGTACAGATAACTACTATTTAGGACACTCAAAAGCTTACCCCAAAATGCCTTGAGTCAAATATATTATAGCCCTCACTAGAGCTTACACATTGGCGAAAGGAAAAGCTGCCACTATTTAAACAGACTCCAGTTATGCCTTTGGAGTCTGCCAAGCAATTGACACAATTTGGAAATCTTGTTTCTTAATTTCTGCTGACACTCCTATTACTAGTGGACCTATAATTGCTGCTCTATCATAAAGCTATTCATCTTCCTTCTAACATTGCTATTGTTCATTGCCCAGTTCACACTAAGGAAACAGACACTGTATCCCTAGGAAATGATACAGCTGACTGTGTTGCTAAATATGTAGCCAAAATGGGCCCCTCTATCCTTTTTCCATTCAATTTATTACCCTGCCCTTATCTCTGTCTGATATTATTGATCATCGGGCAAATGCCCCAAAGTCCAAAAGGGATAGGTGGTGATACACAATTGTCAAACGGTTGTATATTGGGCCCCACAGACTCCCTGTGGCCCCTTTTACTTTTAACTTTTCGGTGTGCACTTATCTCCCATCAGATGGGATATATGTGCAAATAGGGGATAATTAAGGAACTATTAATTAAAAATAATAGTTGGTATTACCCTGGGATGGACAAAATCTCTAACCAAGTTATTTCCCAGTGCACTGTTTGTACATTTCACCAAATCTCTGGAGGAGACCAACACTCTCCACGAAGCCCCCAAGACCCACATTGCCCTTTGTGGCACTCCAAATTGATTTTATAGATTTTCCTCCAGCTTTAGGCTTTTCTCACTGTTTGGTTATTGTTTACATGTTTAGTGGATGAACTGAATGCTATCAAACCAGGCATGCTGATGCTGCAACAATAATAAAGAAATTAGTAACTGAGATTATTTCTTGCTTTGATATTCCTTTGTGGATTGAGTCAGAGCAAGGGACTCATTTTATAGCAGAAATAAACCACTTGCTTGCAAAGGCTATGAGGTACTCATTCAAATCTCATACCCCATATCCTCCCCAATCTTCAGGGCAAGTGAGACATAAAAATCTAGACATAAAAAAGACTTTGAGAAAAGTCTGTCAAGACACTGGACTTAAATGGCCAGAAGTGTTACCTTTGGCCCTTGTAAAAATCCAGAATGCTCCAATTAGGAGACATGGTTTAACTCCATTTGAAATAATGTTCTGTCACCCTATGCCTACTGACACCCATAAACCTTCTATTTCTGGACCAGTTGAACACTGTGGGGATTTAAGTGAACAATTCGATATCACATCTAGCTACATACAGACACTAACTAATATGCTTGGGGCATATTTTCAACAGGTGAAAGGAGCATGGCATCTGCCAACCGACAGGCCTTGCCATCCTGTTTGACCAAGAGATCGTGTGTTCGTCAAAGTTTTAGAAGAAAACATGCACCGTCACCTGGCTAGGAAGGCCTTTATAAAGTACTGTTAACTACCTATGCTACCATAAAAAATAAAAAATCCTCCTGGATTCACGTGAGCCATGCCAAACTACGCTGAGACAATTGGAGGATGACCACTACAGGTGACCCAAAAGTAAGGATTTCCAGAGCCAGTTCCCAGGCCCCTGAAGTAGACATCTTCACAAAGTAGACAGCTTTTCCCAAGATCACAGGTCAAGAAATCCCATTTTCACCTGTAAATTCTGTTTTGTCTTTTAACCACCCCAAATGGTCCTTTTTAAACACTTCCTTTTTTACGCCTCCCCCTTCGAGGGTTGCACATTGGAAGCTGAATGGAGTTTGCGTCAACCTGTCTCCTTCTCCCTTTTATCTTCCACTGTGACTCTTCTTCAAAATTATGCCTCGTTCTTACTAACCCTCACTGATTTTGCAGCAGGTCAGGCACAGACCCAGCATCCTTTTGTACCAGTCTTTGAAACCCTGGCTCAAGGATTAATCAATCCAATTGCTGGTTATGCCAACATCTAGACCATGCAAAGGAACCTGAACTTATTTTTGTTTCTGCGATGTGAGTGCCTGGTGGAACCAGTCCAGAAGATAGATGTATGACAAGATATGGCATACATACAACCAGAGAAGACACATCACGCCACTTCTGCTGTGGGTGAGTCAACTGGACACAGAAAAACCTCTGGAAGCTCAAGAACTGTCTTTTGCTCATGTAAAGTCACTAGAAAGGAATTTTGTCCTCTGCATTGAAAACAGGGATGATGCTGGATCTTTCCTGGGTGACGTACCAGGGCAATATGGTGATTAGACTCTACAGTTTGATTCCACAGATGGCATTCTTGCTCCTCTTAGATGGTGCTGACACTAACCCTCATGATGTCAATGGCTGTCAAATCACCAGGTGTTATGAATGGTTGACAAGCCAAGCGTGTGAAACTTGGGGTAGTTCACTCACTCCCCTTGTTAAGTTGCCAGACACTAAAGATTACATACGGACAGACAAAAAGTCTGGACTGACTTGGTTAGGTCACAAAACTGAGCCCTGTAACTGCCAGAACTGGACCAAAGGCCTTTAATATCAAATATTTTGTAACTTGCTCTGTTCCCATAGATTGACAGGGACACATGGACACTGGAGATATGGAAGTGCCAACGAAGAAGAGGCACAACAAACTCCAAACTTCGAGGTCACAGGTTCTAACCTTGCCCTGTCTGTAAATTACACTGGTCTTTTTTTTTTTTTAATTTCATAGTATTATGGGAGTACAAATGCATTAGTTACATATATTGCTTTTTTATTGTGTGTGATGATAAAGTACACGAGTGATTGCCACCTAGCTGATGAGGATGCTGTGGCGTTCATTATCTGACGCTCTCGGTTACCAAGTACTTCACTTTAAATACCAGCCAAATTACAAACTTGGGCTCTTTACTAGACATGATAGTTAAAACACACAAACAGACAAAACAAACAACAAAGAAAAACTTGTATATCATAATTCTAAGTTTTTTTTTACTTTTTAAAATTCTAATCCATGTTTTTTCCTCCCTTTTCAGATCTCTTGTTATTAGACTACTAACCCAATCTCTCTTTCCACAGCTGCTGACTCAGCTTTTAATGTGTGAAACTTCTAGTGAAATTCCAGACAGGGAGAATGAAGGAACTCAGTAAACTTCACCCCAAAATATAACTCCTTGGCATAAAAAAATATTTTGAATTGCAGACCCCTCAAGATCAACAAAACACTGGAAGGGGATTTCCATCTATCTTCATAAACTAGACTGACCTCATCAAAAGATCAAAGAGGATTTGACTTCCATTCCTCTCTCTGTTATCTCAATATATTTCAGAATGCAACCAGACCTGGCCTAAATCATTTAAAACTTAATACCTGTCTCTCAGGTATATTTATAAGTCAATCTATTTCCCCCATCCATTCATTCTCCCAAGTATCTATTCATGCTCTCTTGCAACCATTTATTGTCCCTTAATGGAATTACCTATACTCCTCATTTTCCCCCCACCCCTCTAGAAGGCATATATACAAATATCTGGATCCCACTGGGATATTGGGTAATCACTTTCTAATTTTTTCCTTGCATGTAGTATATAAACCTTTCTCTTATTAATCTGCCTTAATTATGAGTTGATCTTTCAGCTAACTTTCATGGGAAAGAGCAAGTTTCCCCTCACCTCTGTGATAACAATATCCCAAGACAAGAAAACATGACAGAGATAAAGAATAAAAGTATAAATCTAATTTTCAGGTAATAGGAATCCCAGAAAAATTGAAAGAAAAACGAGGAGGAAAAATTATTTGAAAAAACAATGGCGATAAATATATTAAAATTAGAAAAAAAGATAAAAGATTTTATGGTATTGAAAGGGCTTATACATGAGAGAAAAGAAACACCCCAGTTCTAGATATGATGAAATTTAAGATATCAAGACAAAGAAAAATGATAAGCAGAAAGAGATCACAGACAAAAAGAGTAAGGTAAAGAAAATAGACATTAAATTTGGAAAACTGAATGAAAGAAGACTGTCACTGTCCTGTCTATGACTGGACTGTAAAGTGTTTCCCCAGTTCTTGGTCTCGTGGCTTGGAGGAATTGCAAGCCTTGATAGACACTCAGCAAGTATGCATGAAGAATTTATTACAAGGAAAGTTCAAGGGTGCAAAGTGATAGTACATTTCCTAAGGGGAAATGGGTTTGTCTCTGCGAGTGCAGAACACCCTGTCTTCTTCTGTGTTTCTCCTTTTATATGCTAGTAGTATATGTTGATGTAAAGGTCAGTTATAATTACTTATGACTATATGTCAAGGGTTTTGGAGTCTGGATTTTTCAAAGTATGGACATAACTTAAAGGTTATGTTCCAGACATTCCTTTCTCCTATATGTGTGATGGGAAAAGTCACCATTTATGGTGTTTTTCTATCTTCTGATTGGTGGTCACTGTTTGCTGAGAGTGACAACTGTTCTATGTTCTAATTAACCCATTCTCTAAGACTGACATAACTGTTTTTCCCTGGTTATTTTTCTGTAAGTAATTCATTCTTACTGTTTTTCTTTAACTATTTCCTCCTTCTTGTTTTTCTGCCTCTACCATTCCATTATCTCTTATTTTTCTGTCCCTGAAATTCCATTACCTCTTGTTTTATCATCCCTAGCAAGATGATGGAATTATATTTCCAGAGTTTGAAAGTAAAAAACTTAGAATTTTATATTCAGCAAATTGTTATTTCAGTAGAGGACATGAAATATATTCTTGGCTATATAAGTCTTCAGAAGATTTGCTACACGAAAACCTCATTGAACACAGTTGTATAAGAAGTATATAAATAATAGCAGATACAGATTAAGGAGATATCTAAAGAAAATATGAACTGATATCTGAGTACTATATGTTATTATTTTAAACATATTTATTTGTGTAGATTTATCTATCTAATCCATGTACCTTATCCATCCCATCTCTTATCTATCTATTATCTATCATAACCCATTTTCAGAAATCTATAGTAGTAATGATGAAGTTGGGAGGAATGTGGTAAAGTTCTTTTATTCTTAGGCTGAAAATAAAGACACTTTTTTTAAAGGAAGGATTAAATGAAACCAAAAACAGTACAAACTAATGTAAAAAATTATGTTATTGAAGCAAATATAAACAATTAATGTAAATGGACTAAACTGGTCAGTTAAAAATAAAGACTGACAAATTGAATAAAAGTTGCTTGGAGTGTCCAGGGCTTTTTGTTTTTGTACCTATACTCATTTCTTTGTGATAATGTCATTTAGTCTCTGGGCTTGGAATACCATTTAAATACTGATGACTCCCAGGTATATCTTCGCAACCTCAACTTCTTCCTAGAGCTCTACACTCTCATACACAATAACCTGTTCAGCAACAACAGCACCGCCTCACAATCCCTTATTAAAATGAATTAAGGGATTATAATCCGTGGGTGGTCAGTGAGAGTTTCCATGAAAAAGTGGCATTTGTAGTCAACTATAAAGAATACATATAGGAGAAAAATTGTAGAAGAGTGAGTGGGAGCAGGGAGCTTTCAGGGGAAGCTTTCAGATTCAGAAAAGGCTCTGAGTCAAGAAGGAGCCCAATACATTTGAGGAAATGAAAAAAATGCTATTGTGATTATACCTGAACACCCCAGGAAAGTGTTGCAATTAAAGTTTTATAAATGCATAGGGCTACGATCCTTGAGAGTCTTTAAAACCTTGTTAAAAATTTTGATTTTGTTCTAATAATAATGAAAGATCATTGAAAATAGTAAGCAGGGTCACTAAATGATTAGATTTTTATTTGGAAAACATCCTTAAGAAAATATGTTGAATCTTACTTGTCTCCAGCATCTAGCATGACACATGTATAGAGGAGAAGTTCAACAATTTTCTTTAAATGTATGTGAGATAATTCAGAGCTATATCAATTGTTAATCAAGTTTTTAAGAATTTTATTATTATTTTCTAATACTGGAAAATAGCTTTTTCATCAGCTCTGTAAAATTGTGTTATTTCATGTAAACACCCCCTTTTTTTATGTTATTTTAGATATATTATAAGTTAGCAATGAGCCATACTTTTCAGTAGTCAACATTTATCCGTTTAATATACGCTTGGAAAGGTAGAACAGATTTACTGGGGGTTGTGAATACCTAATGAGTGTTTAAAAGTCTTTGCTTCACATTATATGCCTACGTAAAACTTCAAAACCCATTTTTGACTCAGTTTCAGTTCAGCACAATGGGCTACTAATTGAAATTAAAAAGAAAAAAATATTTTCACACATGGTTGGCAAACCAAATCTGCTGAGGTTTACTATAAGTATAGCTTGCTGTTGTCTGCTGTTTAATTAACCAGTTCACAAATAAAATGTCCTCAGTTCAATTTCCATTTCATAGCTCAATACCGTAAACTATTCACTGCATAATTAAAAGTCCTGAATTCTCCCAGGAATTATATTACCAGTAAGCAACTAACCCATGAAATAGAGAAGCCTGTTACTCTGCTAAATTGTGTGTGTTAATAAAGCTACACAAGTGTTCTTTCCTTAATCTGACTGAGCTGAGGAAACCCCAGTTGGCATCCAAGCTACCTGCTTTTCAAACTCACTAAGCATCTGAGCTCCGGGGGAGCTTCATTAAAGTTAATATAGTAATTTTATTTTGTTGAATTTCATTGAATTTTTTTGTGAAAGAACTAACTCTCAGATAACACAAACTCACTCTAATGCTAACAAGTATAATTATTTGCAAGTTTCGAGTTTGTTATTTATCTTGAACATCCAGAGTAAAAATAAACATAAGGTTTCAAAAGAAAAAAAACAGAAAAGTCATTTAGAAAAAAATAGTTTTGCATATCTGATGTTTAAAACTAAAGTCTATTTCTCACCTTGATAGTTATTATTCAAAGAATCAAGGGTTTGAACACTTAGCTAAAACAACTATGCACTGCTGACCTAGTTATTTCAGCCCTGTGCAAAGAGTCTGACTATTGCATGGTGAATACATTCACCAATTGCTTCACCAGTCACATCGAAGAGAGGATAAACACAGAATTAATAGTGTATTGCCACAGTGTTTGTATCCAGGCTGTCCCACTAAAAGTCAAATATTTTCAGAAACCTAGCCTATTACTTGTTACTTTGATATTTTTGATGCAATGCATTAAAAATGTTTTATGGTTTGGATCAAATCTAGGTTTTATGAATGATGCTCCTTCATCTGAAGTACCCCAATATATGATCATTTTGTAGATAAATAGAAAACATAGAAAAGTTTGGCCCTATTTTATTTTCAGAAGGATTGCATATTCCTTTAATTGTCAAATCCAAACTGATCTCACACCTGAAAAATTATCACTTGAATAGCACACATTTGTTCAGAGTGTTAGGGTGAATGTTATGTGCAGAATGCTAGTGGCTGTGAATGAAGGAGAGAATGAGAGTTGTGCTGTATTTCATAGATATTTTCTCGACAGGTGACAATGAGGAGTCAGTGTTATTGATTTTGATGCTGACTTGCATGTTGCATTACGTAAAGAAATTCAATATCAGAATTGATTTAGGTTAAACAGCTGAATATGCATACTAGACCATCACGATCAATTGTCAAATTCATAGAAGGCTAAAATGAGTATATACAAATTTCTCAGAATTTGGTTTAGGAACGATGTATTAAAATAGTTGTAAAAGTTTCAGGGGAAATGGTCTGAAACTTATACAATATAATATAATTATATTATATAATATTTTTTGATTACTTATATCTTTGATAACTCATTCTGGTAATAATGTTTTAGGGAAATATTTCCCCACATTCTCATGTTCTTGTTTTTATATTGACCTGAGGGGAAATGAAGAACTATTGTCCAAAGTTAGCATGCCTTCCAATAGGTGAGTGATGAGTCTTTTCCTCTCTGCTGAATTAGGAGCCAAACTGAGGCCAAATTTTTATATGGGAGCTCTTTTATTAAAAATACCTTTGTTGTTCTTAATGTCTAAATTGTGGTTTAGAAGGCCGCAACACTATAAAAATGGGCTTATAATACTATTGGTTTAGCATGTGCTTCACACATGTAAATTAGCATTCTTTGCAGACTTTTTGACTGTGTGTCCCCCAGATTACGTAGTCTCAGTTTTCTAGGTCTACTTCTTATTTGTAAAAGATACTAAAGTATTGAAACTTGTGGAACTAGCTTCTTTCACTTAACCAAATGCAGATGAGTTTCATTCAAGTTTTTACCTGGATTAATCGTTCATTCATTTCTTTTATTCTGAGAAGTGTGCTACTGAATGGGTATAATATATATGGTTTATCCATTCACCTATTGAAGACTGTTTAAATTGTCTTCAAGTTTTGTTGGTATAAATTACACTGCTATGAAATTTTTCAGATAGATGGTTGGATGTATAAATAGATTTTGATTTGGGGAAAAAGTGGAGAAAATAAGTATTCAATCCATTTTGGTAAATGCCAAAGTTGAGATTGATGGATCTTATGGTAATATGACAGTATGTTTTACTGCTCAATAGATTTCCAAAATGGTTGTACCATTGTACACTACCACCAGAAGTGGATGAGAGTTCCAATTGTTCCATGTCCTCACAAGCTCTTAGTATTTTTTTAACCATTCTAATAGGCATTTAATAGTATCTCAGTGTGTCTTTAATGTGCATTTCCATAGTGACTAATGATGTTGAACATCTTTTCATATGCATATTTATCATCTATATTTCTTCTTTTGATGAGTTGTCTTTATAGAGGTTTTTTCTTATTTTTAAAAAGTGTGGTTATTTTCTCATTGTAAATTTTAAGGATTCTTGATGTACTGTAAAGAAAAAAAAACCCAGCCCTTTATCATATGTGTAATATGCAGCTACTTTCTCCCAAATGATGGCTTTTAATTCTCCTAATAATGTCTCTTTAAGAGCAAAAGTTTTGATATTGATAATACGCCATTTGCCAATTTTTTTATGGATCATGTTTTTGGTGTGGTATCTAAAAATTATTTGTTAATCCCAAATTGCTATGTCTAGACTGTATTCTAAACCTAATACATCTATTTTCTAAGATTTAATAAATGAAATAAAGAAGCAGATCTAGAAGGAAAAAATGATGATTTCAATGATGAGCATATGTTAAAGAGTTTTAAGACTTACAAGCAGATACGTTAAATAGGAAATTGGACTTCGAAATAAATTTCTAAGTTAGAAAGATAGATTTGAGTAACAATTCATATAGGTGGATATTGAAGCTATGAGTGTTTGGGTGGTCACCTAGAGAAAGTAGGTAGATTAAAAAAAGTGGATGGGTTGGGCGCTGTGGCTCACGCCTGTAA
Organism: Avahi laniger; assembly: GCA_963575035.1. NCBI lineage: Eukaryota > Metazoa > Chordata > Mammalia > Primates > Indriidae > Avahi > Avahi laniger. The sequence goes on from CAUYSK010066594.1 coordinate 25,801, forward strand.
TCCTAGCACTCTGGGAGGCCGAGGAGGGTGGATTGTTTGAGCTCAGGAGTTCGAAACCAGCCTGAGCAAGAGCGAGACCCTGTCTCTACTAAAAATAGAAAGAAATTAATCGGACAACTAAAAATACACAGAAAAAATTAGCTGGGCATGTTGGCGCATATCTGTAGTCCCAGCTGCTTGGGAGGCTTGAGGCAGGAGAATCGCTTGAGCCCAGGAGTTTGAGGTTGCTGTGAGCTAGGCTGATGCCACGGCACTCTAGCCCGGGCAACACAGTGAGACTCTGTCTCAAAAAAAAAAAAAAAAAGTGGGTGGTCTTGGACAAGGATCTGGTATACAAAGTGAGAGCAAAAGATGATGAGTCTATTACTGAAAAAGAAGAAATAATAAATAACAAGTGGGTGGTAAAACAGGGATATATGGTTTTCTGGAAGACAAGAGGGAATATTTTAAATATTAGTTAAGAAATGTAAGTAATAGGTTATAAACTCTTCAAAGCTATTAGGTGAAATAAATATAGAAGAGATAAAAATTTCAAGCCATAAACTGAGTGTAAGAAATATTGATTCTGTTTGTTTTATTAAGAATTTTTAATATTAAGCTTTTTATCTTTCTGGTGGCTGGAAGAACCTACATAGGTCATTCTTATCCACATGGCAAGACTGTGTCAAGATACTGTCATCTTGGCAGACAGCTTTTGGGGAAGATAAGCCAAATTTTCTCTTTCTAATGTTTTCATATTTCTTGACAATGGCATTGAGGTTACATGAGGCATAACCATAAATATTTACATAGAATGAAAGAATGAACACTTCCCTTTCTCTTATATCCTAACTCAGGAAAACCTCTCACCATCTTCTCTTTACCATTGCCATGGTTCAATGTTTTTATCATGTCTGCACCAGTTTTTTATAAAAACATGCTAACATGCTCTTTATTTTTAGTCTCTCTGTTTCAATCTATTAATATTTCTATCTCTTTGGTAGGATTATTTATAAGTGCGGATCTGCTTTCTCACCTAATTAAAGAACTCTGATGAGTCCCCAGAGCCTAAATAAGTATTTTTAGTTTCCTTTGTAGATAGATCCAATTTTCTATTCTGGCCTCATCTCATACCACAGTCTCTCAATGATCCCTAGATTCCTATAACTTTAAATTATTACTTATGTTTTCCAAAATAGTTAATGCTTTAGATTATATCTTCTTTTTTAGAGGGGGATAGGGGGACAGAGTCTCACTCTGTTGCCGGGGCTACAGTGCTGTGGCATCAGCCTAGCTCACAGCAACCTCCAACTCCTGGGCTCAGGCAATCCTCCTGCCTCAGTCTCCTGAGTAGCTGGTACTACAGGCATGCCGCCACGCACGGCTCATTTTTTCTGTTTTTAGTAGAGACGGGGCCTCACTCTTGCTCAGGCTGGCCTCGAACTCCTGAGCTCAAGTGATCCTCCCACCTCAGCCTCCCAGAGTGCTAGGATTACAGGTGTGAGCTACCTCACCCAGCCTATTATTAAATATCTTCAATCCTGTATAAATGCCATTCATTTTGCTTTGCATTTTATAGACTTGAGAGTTAGGTAGACGAAGATTTGAAGACTGGATTCAGCACTGTCTTTCTCTCTCTTTCTCTCTCTCTCTCTCTCTCTCTCTCTCTCTTTATATATATATATATATTTCAAATTAGAAACGTTTTGTTGCTAATCCTTTAATGATCATTATATTCTATAACAAACTTAATTCAGAAAATCCCAGTTATATAGTCATATATTCTCAACTGTAGACACCTGCATGAAGAATAATTTTGGAATTGTTCAAGTTTACTTTGGGCACAATCCATGTTTTTAACCATTGTGATACTACATCTTAATGCATTTAAATGGTAATGTGGAAAATAAAACTATGACAGCATGGTATTTAAACCACAAAGAAGTAGAATTTGAGTTACTTTAATTCTTTCATTCTATATGCTCACTTGAATCTAAAAAAATATTTGGAGTGTATTGTGAATGGAATTTTTATCTTTGCCAAATATATTCTTTACCTTTAAGATTTTGCCTATTTGAATACCTTTTCTTTATGTGAAAGAAACTTTTCAATTAATAAAATTGGGTTTATTAATTTCAAAATGAAAATTAACAAAAATGTTCTGTCATTAACTATGAGTGAAGACAGACTGGCAAATCTGGATGTACAATCAATTGAAAATGAATATACACACAACAATTTTAGATAAAGCCATTGACAAATTTGCAAGGCTTGAAAACAGGAATATAATATCCTTGTTTATTACTCTGATTGTTTTAAATATTGATATATGTGTTATTAAAAACATATTAATGTAATTAAAATTATTAAGACTTTTTTCTTTTTGTAATAGCACATTTTCTATTCTCTATTTTATTTGTTATTACTAGCATGATTATATTTTTTAAGTTAATAAAAGAAAATTTTCACTTTTGTGTTTGATTTTTGGCCACTGTTATTGTTTCATTCCATATAGATTAGTATTTGAAATAATTTCATCATATAGAGGAACATTTATTTAGCTTTAGTAACAGTTTTTTAGGTCCCTAAATTTCGGTTTGCTGCCTATAGCACTTATTATGTAAGGTTTTTCTTTTTTAATTCAATTTTCTTTTTTTCTCAGTATTGATTGTTTGTTTCTTCACTTTTCTTCTAAACGAAAAAATTTTCCAACTCTATTTCATGCTGTACTGACTATTTACTCTGCCACTTCTTACTTTGAAATATTTAATATTTATGTTAATTATGTGGGACAGTACTTAGCTTTATGGCTAAATTGTGTAGTTCTTTCTGATTTATGTATAAGAATATTGTCTAATCTTACTAAACACACAAACAAAACTTTACAAATAAAAAACTATGTCAGTCGGGGGGAGGGCAATGGGAGGGAAGGGTACATTCACACCTAGTGGGTGTGGTGTGCACCATCTGAGGGATGGACACATTTGAAGCTCTGACTCAGGTGGGGCAAAGGCAATGTATGTAACCTAAACATTTGTACCCCCATAATATGCTGAAATTAAAAAAAAACTATGTTTTCCTTTTTTTTCCTAAAAAATAAACAAACAATATTTTTCCTACTCGAAGAAAACTACACACAACAAAACAAGCTTTCCATTTTCAAGATGTCAATAGCCCATTTTACAGGTGCAATTTTGACAAAAATATGTGGTTATATTAAATAAATATAATCTGAAGGTGTTTGTTCATAAATATTTGCTTGTAGTATTAACAAAAAGAAACTCAAACTGTAAAATAATTTAAAGAGGTTTATTCTGAGCCAAAAGAGGTTTATTCTGAACACATGGCCCTCTAGAGGTCCTGAGAAAATGTGCCTGCCATAGTTGCGTTACAGTTTGGTTTTATACATTCACTGAGCCAAGAATTACGTGTTGGGTCCTAAGTCAAATCCTAAGTCAACATGCGGAGGGTAGCATTGATTTGGCTCAAAAACGTGGGCATCTTATGGGGGGCTTATAGGTTATAGGTAGGTTTAAAGATTCTTTGATTTGTAGCTGGTTAACTTAAGGAAGTCTGTTAATCAGAGACAAGCCACTGAACATTTACTGAAACTCAAGTGATCTGTTAAGCAAATTGATGGCTCTGTATTGCATAGTGTTAGTCCTGTTGATGATTAGTATCTCATTGTTACAAAGAATATTTCCAGAGGGAGGGGGCATGACCAGGCCTGTTGGACATTCTTTCTCATGGCTGACAACTGTTTTAAGGTTTTTCTGGGATCCCCTTGTCCAAGAGACGGTCCATTCAGTCTTCTGGGGGACTTAAGATTTTATTTTAGTACGTGGTATCTAATAACTGAACTAAATATAACATTTCCATGCTGTGGAGAAAATGTCTGTTCACTTAAAAGGGAAAGAAATAGCATATAAAGGCAGAGTATCTAGATAGTAAATTCGGGACACATAAAAATTGTAGCAAACTATCTGTACTTGGATCTAATATTTATAACTTGAAAAGTTTTTAAAGAATATTTTTAAGGTGGTATAAATAAGACCAAAGAAAGAAAGAAAAATCTGAGCATACACTTTGTTATAAGGAACAGTAGCAGAGTCAGATAAAAAAAATCATGTTATGCAATTTTAATGTTATTGTCTGCAGGGTTTCCACCTATGTGCCTCACATCTAGCCAGAGTCTACTCAAATATCATTGGTCTTAACGAGATGTTTTCCATGCCTTGGATCCCGGGTTCACAGTAGTGGACTGTTCCCTCGCAGAAGGAGATATAAATTACCATGTCTCTAGTGTTCTCATCAGAAAGGTATATTGAGAAATTTTAGTGTTCTTCCTATTCTTCAAAGGAGTCATGCAACTTTTATTCACCCCACAAACTATTCTTTGACTTTCCTCATTTTAGACTCCTAACTTACTAATCGCTTAATTAGCTATGGATCTGCTCCTTAACGTGAAGCTAGGAGAGCATCTATCCAGATATTTCTAAAACAGATCGGGTAGAAAATCATAATGCTGTTTGGTCAAGAACAGTGTGTGGGAATTATTCATAGTTTCTCCACTTGAAATCATGAATGCCTTTTGGTGCTATCTAGGTAAAAATAGCACTGTGGTATTCATCTTTTTATCTGGTGTCACCATTTTAAGGCTAAGAAAGACAATATACATTAACAAAAGTAATTTGATATTTTAAAAGATAGAATTATTTTAAATGTAATGGTTTAATCCTATTTTGAGTAAATTTAATAAGATGATATTTAATCTTTTGTATGTTATATGAGATATCTTAAAAATTGAATTAGGTGAGTGTAATGTGATGTGTTAATTTGTGAAGATGTAAACACATAGAATTTGACATAATTCAAGTTGTTTATCAATGCAGGAAGAGAGAACACATGATTCTGAAGGAATTCATAGGAACAATAGGAGAGCTAGGAAGGATCAGTAGTAATCAACTTAGATATGTCTCAGAAGTGAGATAACATGTGGATTGAGAGGAGAGGTGAGGCCCAGAAAGCAGAGACAAAGGGTGTTCTGGATTAAGGTGGAAATAAGGGCAGGAGCGAAAACAGAAAGGGGTAAGCAAATACATTATTAGATATATCAAGCCCCAAACAAATTAATGGATAGGGCAAAAATAAACAGGCTGAGTAAGAGGTAGATGCATCCTTAGTAGAGGCAAATTTTTCTTTGTGGATGCAGAGGGAGGTAAACAGTGTGGCAAAGTCAATGGGAGTTTCTAGCAAGAACTGGTGTGGGTCTGGTGTTGATGATTTGCCATTCGTCTCCTGATAATAATCATGAAAGTGTCTGAACTATCTCTTTTCATTCTGGATTGGAAATTTTATCTGATCGGAAATTTAGGCAAACCTCATTCACTCAAACAACCAAAGCTTTTAGCAAAATATATCCCTTGGGGGACTAGTCCTTCAACCCTCCTTCATTTTGAAATTTTCAATGCATACTGGTAATGTCAAAGCACTGTAAGGTCTTGCTATATTATATACTGAATGTTTGAGTTCCTTCAAAATTCACAAATTAAAATCCCAACACATTATGAGGGCATTGGTAGGTGGTTAGGTCCATCATCATAAATGGGATTAGTATCCTCATAAAAGATTCCAGAAACCTCACTTGCTATTTCTGCTATATGAAGATACAGGGAGAAGATGGCCATGAGGCAGAAAATGGGCCCTCACCAGACACCAGAACTACTGGTACCATGATCTTGGACTTCCCAGCCACAAGAATTGTAAGAAATAAATTTCCGTTGTTTATAAGCCACCTATTCTTTTAGAGCAGCTCAGACAGACTTAAAACATGCTGGAAACAAACCCAATGATCCTGCATTACTCAAACTTTCCCCAAATTATTTAGCCAGGTATTCAATTATTTACTTTCACTTACGCTAGTATACCATTTTATGTTGTACACAACACAATGAAAAATGCTGTTTGAATCATTCTGGTTAACAGAATAGCCCTTTAGATGTGTAGAAAGAGTTTTGTTATCCTTATTAAATTTTTTACTCTTTAAGTCTCAAGTTCTAATTTTCTTGTGTGAAAAGATTTCTAACTCCCTCATTAGTATAGTGACAAAAAATCCTAAAGTTACATTTGTGGAATAATATAAAGGAATATGAAATTGGGGGTCATAAAAATGAGTCCACATTTTTGCTCTACTATTGACTGGTTAAGTCAACAAGATTTATTATTTAAAATCACTCTGCCATATTGTTCTCTTCTGGAAAGAAAAAGATAGCAATGTGTCTCTCATGCGGTAATTGTGAGAATTAAATAAAATAGGGCAATATATATGAAAGCATTTATTTTTGTTTCTCTCTCACAAAGTAATTCAATATTATTTTCCTTGGTATTTTCTCCTTTCATGAACTATGTCTTTTTTCATAATTTCCTACCCATAAGGATTATGAGCTTAATAATAGTTATCTTTAAACTATGCTCAAATATGTATATTAAACATTTCCTTCAGATGAATGATGAGGAAAATATTAGTAAATACTTTTATTAATTTAAAAAATTTTTAGATTTATATAATGAATATTTCAGAATAGAAAAATTCACATTAAGTATTTTTTTAAGAAATTGGGGTAAATCGTGTCAAAACCCTTAAAATATGTTGTTTTCCTTCTGACTCAAGTTTTTTTTTAATTTTATGAATCTCTTTAAGGTAATCAGATAAGTAGATAATAAATATACACAGAAAGTTTATTTAAAGGCTATTTCTAATAATAAACTATAAAACAAGACAACATGTAGCCAATAAAACATTGTTTAATATTTTTAAGCAATATATTTTTAGAAAATTCTAGTTGAATGTATATCAAATCTGAACAGCATCTCTTAGCCATGGAAAAACAAGTGAATTTTTTTTCTTTTTTGCTATCTTGAGTTTGCTGTACTTTTCTACAATGAACATAGATTGCTTGTATAAATTTTAAAGTAATCAAAATCAGTTGGTATGGGATAAAAATTAAATTTTTTCTTTGAAGTTTGAAGAGCATTGAATCTTTGTTAACCATCCTGAAGAAATTCAAACTTGGTTCAAATGAAATGCTTGAAACTTGGCTTAGTCATAAAAATTGCATGTTTCTCCATAGCCTTCTTAAACCTGCATCTATTTCTGTCCACACTGAGTAAAAATGACAAGATGAAGAATGGATAAATTCAGAATAATGTCCTAGACCACTCCCGATAACAGTTATAACATTTGCTGTATCAATATTTTGTAAATCAACTGAAGACATTCTGCTGATAGCAGTTGGAACACAATTCTGTTCCATGAAACTAGATCACTGAAATTTCAAGCAGGACTTGATTATTTGAACCAGTCTGGCACTTTTCAGTAGTTCAAATAGACTATGAATGTGCAGGCAGAACTAGGCTTTGGCACTAATTATGTTCTGCTTTGTGTGGCACAGCCTTATTTAATATGCTGCATGTTGCAGTAAATCTTACCACAGTTAGGTTGCCTGTTGAGAATTAGCCTAGAAGAACCCTGAATGGCAAAAGCTACTAATAACTCACATATAATTTGAACATTATAGCATGTTATGGCTCAAACCTACAGAATTAGAAATAGATGTCAAAAACATCAGAGGGCATGAAACTCATACTATGCTTCTTAACTCTCATGAATCCCAGCAGGGTAATGAACTTATTTTTTAGTGTACCTGCCTTTCTTTTCCTGGCCTAAGATATGTTGACATTTTGACAGGTAGAAATGGAGGTTGGTAAACTAAATCAAATAATTATGCTGTGTATTCTACAAAATTAAGTATCATTCCTACAGCTTTTAAAGCTCAATTTATATTACTAATAATCTTAACTGAATCTCCAAACTTTTATAAATGTAAGCTGTATTTTGTTACCCTAGAAATTTGAGAATTGTGTGTCAGAGACAGGGACAACACAAGATTGGTGGGGTTTGTGTGTATGTTGTTGTAATGGGAAAGAAAGAAAGGTGCTGCAGATCAAATCCACCTATGGGAAGTACTGAACCAGAGGAGGGGGAAAGGGCAGTTTATAGAATGCTTAAATACAGTGAATTCTTGAAGCATTTAGGATCTATTTCTTTCACCATAAATCAAACTAAGTAAAGAAAGCTAAGTATTCTATTTGCTGCTGTGGTTAAAATATGAAATAGTCTATACTGTCAAAAATAAATATTTACCAAATGTAGTTTATGTGGGTTACTAATGCCAATAATTTATAAAACTTCAAATGCCTAACATTAAAGATAATATGTTTAAATTTATTTATTTTTCTTTTTAAGAATATTTCCTAATTCTATAATATCACAGAGTGGTAACTCTTATGTAGAATTTTGTTATAAATATGCCTAATTTAAAAGCCAAGAATTCTTATATATAAAATGTGGGAAAACAATGTGGATTTTAATTTTTGCCTTCTTATGCACACCATATCTCTTCACATAATTATATTTAAAGTAAAAATCACAGTTCCAAATTGTAGA
>CAUYSK010066600.1:0-12582 GCA_963575035.1 Avahi laniger
GACCCTGTCTCTACTAAAAATAGAAAAATTAGCTGGGCGTGGCGGCAGGTGCTTCCAGTCCCAGCCACTCGGGAGGCTGAGGCAGGAGGATCGCTTGAGCCCAGGAGTCTGAGGCTGCAGTGAGCTGTGATGACACCACTGCACTCTACCCAGGGCAACAGAGTGAGACTCAGTCTCAAAAAAACAAAAACAAAAACAAAAAACCCAGCAAGAAACCCCCAAAATCTGAGACAGGCATAAGACAGAAACATAAAGACAGTCCATGGCATCTAATATCCATCTCCAGTATTTTTCATTGAGTAAAATGATATAACTCTTGTCCAGTGTAGCTAAGGGAATAATCTATGTCTTGGTCAGAACTGGATTCTCCTTGCGTATATCCAACCGTACTATGATCTGATGTCACATGGGATCATGCATGCTGTATTGTGCATTTCCTGATTCATGGCCTTTCCTGTGAAATATTTGTCCTTAAGTCTTTATCAATTGTCTTCTGCTACAGACTTTGTTTTCCGTCCATTAATGTGAAAAATGACAGCTAGAGTTGTGCCATGTTGTAGTTCTGTTTCCAACTAGAGCCTCCGTTTCTGTCTAGATTCCCTACCTAAATATTTTCCTTGTAGCAATGACTTGGAATGGTTATGTTTGAACAAGAAAAGGCGCATTGGTTTTATCTCACCAACTGATTGGTAATAGACCTCTTGGAGTCCTGCCCTAGGTAAGATTTTGAGGCCCTTTCTGGGCTCCGTGGGAGAGAGTGCTACGGTTAATTAGGGATGTTTGTCATGGCCTCAGAAGAAAGGCCATAATGTACTTGGTATGTGTAGTAAGCAGCCTCTATGATGATTTTTTTTCTATAGTGACTTTTTTTTTCCTAGTGTTCATCTCCTTGAGTGTGGCAGTCCCTAGTGACTTGCTTGGAACCAACAGAATGTAGTAAAGGTGATGGAATGTCACTTCTGCAGTTATAGGTTACAAAAAATTTGTGACTTCCTTCTTGCTGCAGATGCTCTGCCTGCTGGCTTTGATGAAGCAAGCTACCATGCTGGAGAGGCTCACGTAACAAGGAACTGGGGGTGTCCTCCAGGCAACAGCTAGTAAAGAACTGAAGCTCTCAATCCTTCCTTGAGGAATAGCATCCTGCCTTCACATGAGACTCCAGCCTTTTTTTTTTTTTGAGACAGAGTCTCACTCTCTTGTCTGGGCTAGAGAGCCGTGGCATCAGCCTAGCTCACAGCAGCCTCAAACTCCTGGGCTCAAGCAATCCTACTGCCTCAGCCTCCCAAGTAGCTGGGACTACAGGCATGCGCCACCATGCCCGGCTAATTTTTTCTATATATTTTTAGTTGTCCAGCTAATTTTTTTCTATTTTTAGTAGAGATGGGGGTCTCGCTCTTGCTCAGGCTGGTCTCGAACTCCTGACCTCAAGCAATCCTCCTGCCTCGGCCTCCCAGAGTGCTAGGATTACAGGCGTGAGCCACCGCGCCCAGCCGAGACTCCAGCCCTTGATGGCATGTAGCCATCCTAAGGTAGAGGATCCAGCTACGTGTGCTGGATTTCTGTGGATTCCTGGCCCACAGAAGCTGTGCAAAAGAAAACATGTATTGTTTTAAGCTAAGTTTTGGAGTAATTTGTTACACAGCAATGAGTAACTAATATACCATGCATTTACCATTTTTAGTTTAATCACTTTATGTATCTGTTGTGTAGCAGAAAATTCATAGGAGTAGCACCATACATGTAGCAAGCAACAAGAAACTATAGCTGAATGTAAGGGATGTGATACATAGATCACCAAGATCAATCACAAGAACTCAAGACGTCCAATCAGAGGCACTCAGTGGAGAGGCAAATGTTTCTGGAGAAATGAGTCATCTTTGAATTCTACTGTTTTGCTACTCAGTTCAACGTAGATCATAACCGACTTTACTTCTCTTATCCTAGCACTTAGTTCAACGTGACTCCTTGTTCAATTATCTGTATTCTTCACCAAAACACAGGTTTAATAAGGTCAGGGACTCCGTCTCTTCCATTCATTGTTATAGTGCCTGCACCTCGCATAGTGCTTGGCACACATTAGGCTTCCAAGTTATTTGTTGAATGGATAGATGTTTATATTTCAGTGAATGTCAATAAGTAAGAAAACATTGCTATACATTTTAGAAAAAGGAGCACAAGAAATGGTTATAATAAAGATTTTTTTAGTGCTTAAATGGAGCAAGTCTTAGTATCTGGCCAATTCACTCATTTAGGGCATCTAATTCCCTGATAATGCCAGTTAAATGGAACATTACTGTAATAAGTACCATTAATTATTCATTGCAAATACAGTGTTCAAGGTCAAATGAAATCTGATGGAAAATCTCTCCGTTGCGGAAAAATCACTTGCTGATTGTTATCATAATTTTCACTGCTGCCGTATAGAGCTTATCTCCTTCCAGCACGTTCTGCAGGGACCACAGGCACTAAGTTCATCTCAAAGAAAATAAGACAATTTCATTTTATCTGATTGCACATTTCTCTGCTTTCAGGAATTTCCTTAATTTTGTAAATGATATTTTTGAACTATTTTAAAGAGTGAGAAGGAAATAAGTTATGGTAGAAGTATAGTAAATGAAAAATAAATTACCTGTGAAAAAGAAACATAGAAAGCCATTGTCACCAAACTTCAGAGATCTACCCCTGAACTGCTTACTGTAAGCTAACCAACATAAAATCCAGAACCTAAACTAAGGGAGTGAGTTTAGCATTTGCTTTACTGGCAAAATGGCAAATGATGGTGATGTCTTTATTCTCTGAGAATCAGAAATGGTATTTAGGCTTCTCTCGTTGCCCTGTGTTAAGAAGGATTCTGAGGCCCAGTGGAGGAGTATTATGTTGATGAACGATGGCACAGAATGTAGAGCAGATGTATTAATCAGTGTATTTATGAATCTTAGATTTCTCTAATTACAATACCATTAGCTTCAGGATAAATTGTGACTGGGTGGAATCCAATTATGATTTATTTTTCTTATTGCAATAGTATGAACAGTCATGTTTCTAGATTTAAAGAACTTTTTTTTCTTTTTTAAAAAAATCTCTGCTCTTCTAGCCTAGGCTTGGTTTATACTTATTTTCAAAAGGTTATTCCAGCTTGAGGAAGGAATTCTAGCTCCGAAATGTTATCAGGTTTCCCAATAGTGAAAAACAAAGCCCATAAAAAAGATGAATCATTTTTCAAAGGTGACAGAATCCACTGATGCCTCTGGCTTATGTGTTTGCATTTCGCCATAAAGCAATAACGGTATGTCCACTGCTGATTTGCTTTAATCTGAAGATAAACAAAACCTGTTAGAGCAGAAACCGGGAATAGGGTGGTCAAAGGGTAAACAGTATTGCCCAGTACTTTGTTCTCACATTGCACGTGATTTCCTTGGGGCATTTAGCCCTTCCTAACCTCAACTAGTGCACCAAGCCTTTAAAAAAACGTATATTAAGAGACAAAATGATATGGAAACAGTTTATACAATGAATATCCAACTTGTATCGTGCAGATTGCATAAAGACACTGAATAGTTTTAGACATGCTCAGCCCAAAAATTCCACTTTCTTCACTCCTTTATGAAACTTGAGGTGGCCTGACACCCTGAGAGTGAGGACCACAGATTCCTTCCATTTGGCAACTCTACAAATGGCCTGGACTTCAGTGTCCTCCATAGTTCACACTAATCACATTAACTGTGCATGGCTCCCCACTCCTTCCCCTCAAATGTGAGATGTGAATAAACACCTTCTCCAAGGACCTGCCTTCTCTTTGTCACTATGTACTAGTTCCTCAGCTCTTCGAGTATTCATTCATTCATTCAATAAGAAGGTGTTCAGTGCCCAGTGATGCTAGTAAGTGCTAAAGATACAGTGGTAAAGAAGACAGAAAACAAGACTGTAAGCAAATAAGAGTAAATTGTGTTACAAAGGAAATAAATAAAGGACTAAGAAAGAGAAGAGCAAGGAGGAACATCTGTTTCTGGTCCTATGGTGGACTAGATGTCCACAGAAACCCCTCCCAGTAAAGTACAACTAAAATGTTAAATAAAATAGTAAAGACATTAAAAAAAAATGCATAGCTTACTGGGCAGGAGAGTAAAGGAATTTTGTGGAGGCCAGAAATTACCAGAAAGCAAGAATTGTCAGAGGAAAGGTAGCTCTGGATTCAGCATTCACCCTGAGGGTAAATCTTTGGGTGGCCTAAACCCCAGTTTTTGTTTTTGTTTTGTTCTGGTTTTTTTTGGGACAGAGTCTCACTCTGTTGCCTGGGCTAGAGTGCCATAGTGCCATGGTGCCAGCTTAGCTCACAGCAACCTCAAACTCCTGGGCTCAAGCGATCCTCCTGCCTCAGCCTCCCAAGTAGCTGGGACTACAGGTGTGCACCACCACAGCTGGCTAATGGTTTTTTTTTTTTTTTTTTAGTTGCCTGGCTAATTTCTTTCTATTTTTACTACAGACAGGGTCTTGTTATTGCTAAGACTGGTCTTGAACTCCTGAGATCAAGTGACCCTCCCACCTTAACCTCCCAGAGTGCTAGGATTATAGGCGTGAGCCACCGTGCCCGGCCCAACCCTGGGTTTTAACAGACCCTAGAGCACAAGAATGAGCAGAGGTGGGATGGTTGGACCTCTCCACAAAGCCAGGAGACCAAAGGGCAACAGTCTTAGTAAGTGAACTAAAAATAAAAAAGCAAGACAAAGCCAAACCCTGACCATGAAGGAGATACTGTCTCCCTCAACTTTGGCTTTGGGTGAAGAAACAAAGATAACAGAATCCCTTGAGACCTCCTGATCATAAACCCATGGTAAAGGAGTTTGCAGGTTTGCAGCTGGAATCCATGCTATCAATCAATTGACCAACCAACAAACAAAGAAACAGAGACCCTCAAACCAAAAATGTAATTTTAGGTCATTCTCAGGTGGCTGGCAGAAGAAATAACTCAAATCCTCTGTGGAGAAACATCCTTTCAACTCAGGGCTCTAAGAACACTTAGAAAAAACATTCAGAATCAAAACCACTACATACACTAGGAAACAAATTCATCATGAATGTAAGCAAAAAAAAAAAAAAAAAAGACTACACATATAATTCCCAAACCAGGAGAGAGGAAAAAATGGAAAGTGGGGAGGGGTCTCCCCTAATCTGAAATGGAATGCGGTCAATAGAAAGCTTAAAATAAGATTGTAGGAATAAATCCAAATACGTGAGTAGTCATAATCAAATGAATAAAATTAAACTAAACACTTCAGTAAGAAGTCAAAGATTATTAGGTAACAACTAAAAAACCCCAGATCTGTATGCTGTTTATGTGAAATGCACAAAAAACGTAAGGATAGAGAAAGACTGAGAATAAAAAGATGGACAAAATGTAACAGGTATCTACTAATCAAAATAAATATGGGTACTTGTATTTCTAGAAACAATACTTCTAGAGATAAAGGTCACTACATTTCCATAAAAGTTTCAATTCATCAGAAAGATAGAACAATTCTAAACTTGTATTTCCAATAATATAACTTCAAAATATCTAAAGTGAAAGTTTCAGAACCACAAAGAAAGATTGACACGTCCCCTACCCAGTGAGAGATTTAAGAACTTCCTTGTCAATAATTGATAGACAAAGGAAATAAATAATAAAAATATACAAGATTTAAATAACACAATTAGCAAGGATAATCTAGTGGACACATACAGAACACTATTCCTAATAACTGGAATAAACATTATTTCTGGTGTGCATACACGCATCATAAAATTTGAACATATACTGAGGCGTAAAGCAAATACCAAACAAATTTCAAGCAACTGGTATTACACAGGCAAGGGGTATGCTAGTAAACTACTCCCGTGGGAAAAGAAAAAAGCCCTAATTTGTAGCATTTCCCTATTTCTATGGTAAAAATTCTTCTACCATAGCTGATTTCAATGCTTTAACAGTGAGTCAGTGAAATTCCTGAATCTTTAAATATCAGGTCTTGTGAGTAAACATAAGTTGGCTGCAGCACTCTCTGACTATAAAAAAAAATAAAGAAGGTATTAATTTAAAAAGTATAACTAACACTCCTCCTCCCATTCATTTGGATATTAAAAACACACTTCTCAAGCCCATATGTTAAAGAAGGAATTATAAAGGGCATTCGAATTGACTGATAATGAAAATACTATATAGTAAAACTTGTGGGATACAACAAAAGTGTTCTTCAAAGGAAATTTGTACCCTTCAATGATTATATTTTAAAATAGAAAAAGTTGAAAACAAATTAGCTAAGAATGAACTTAAACAAAACAATACCAATGGACAAAAACCCAAAAAAACTAAAGAAAATAAAATGAGAGACATAATAATGAAAAAAAAGGGCAGATATTGATAAAAGATAATATAATACACAATAGAGATGTCCCCCACCACCAGATATTGGTTGGTTTATTGAAATCATATAATTGACAAACTTCCTACAAGATTGATCAAGTAAAAAGAAAACCCAAACAAAATAATTAAAAGGAGACATTATAGCTACATCAGAAATTAAAAATATAATACAAAATGAGCAGGAATAATTTTATGCCAATAAAATTTTAAAAGTTCAGGTGAAGTGGACACTGGGTACAGTTTTAGAAAAGTATAAATTACCCCAAATGATTCAAGAATCAGAAAATATTATAAATGGTCCTATACATGAGTTATCTATTGTTGCATAATAAACCACCTACCAGTCTGTGATTTAAAATGATAAATAATTATTATTGCTCAGAAGTCCACGGGTTGACTGGATTGTTCCTCTGGCCTTGGCCAGGTTTATTTATACTTCTTTAGTTGACTGTAGGTTGGGTAGGTGGCTCTGCTGATGGGAGTTGGGCTCTCTCTCACGTATGTTCCAAGGACAGTTGGCTGTGTGCCAGTCTAGTGTGGCCTCAGTTGAGACAACTGGCTTGACCACTACCTGGTCTTTCATCCTCCAACGGGCCAGCCTAGGCTTGTTTGTGTGGTGGTGGCAGGTCCTAAGAGAGTGGGCAGAAGCGTGAAAGGCCTTCTGAGAAAACAGAACAGTGAAAGACCTGTATTCTATTGGATAAGAAATTCACAAAGTCAGTACAAATTCGAAAGATGAGAAAATAGATTTTTCTTTTCAGTGAGAGGCCATAGATAGAGAGAATGGAGAATTAAGGCCATTTTTTATAATCTACCATATCCTAAAATCATTAAAGATGTTGACTCAACAGTTAAAAAGTCTTCTAGCTAAGAAAACACTAGGCCAGATGCTTTTACTGGCAAGTTCTTCCAAATATTCAAGGAACAGACAAATCCAATCATACAAAATCTCTTCAAAAATAGAAAAGAGGGACTATGCCATAACTCATTTTTATGAGGCTAGTAAAAACCAGACACCCAAACTAGACAAGAACAGTATGAAAGAAGAAAATAATAGCCCAAAGACACTAAGGACCATAAACACAAGATTCTAAGCAAAATTTAAGAAAACTAAATCTGTCAGCATATAAAGAATGCATCATAGCCAAGAACGGTTTATTTTAGGAAAGCAAGGTTGGTTCAATCTTGGAAAAAATCTATTAATTTACTACATTAACAAAATATATGAATTAAATGAACCCCATTACATGAAGAGAAAGCATTAAATAAAATTCAGCAAACATCTGTGGTTAAAAAAATCATGGTAGGGCCAAGTGCGTGGCTCACTCCTGTAATCCTACCACTTTGGGAGGCCAAGGTGGGAGGATCACTTGAGGTCAGGAATTTGAGGCCAGCCTAGGCAACAAAGTGAGACACTGTCTCTACAAAAAAATAGAAAAAATTGGCCAGGTGTGGTGGTACATGTTGGTGGTGCCAGCTACTTGGGAGGCTGAGGTAGGGAGATTGCTTGAGCCCAGGAGTTTGAGGTTGCAGTGAGATATGATGATGCTGCTGCACTCTAGCCCAGGCAACGGAGTAAGACTCTGTCTCAAAAAAAGAAAAAAAAAAACATTAAGAATAAAAAGGAACTGTCTTTAAAAAAGAAAGCAAAACAGTATCTATGAAAACCTATAACTAAACATCAGACTTAATGTTGAAATGTTGAAAGCATTTATTTTAGCCAGGTGTGGTGGCTAACAACTGTAATCCAAGTACTTTGGGAGGCCAAGGCGGGAGGATTTCTTGAAGCCAAGAGTTTGAGATCAGCCTGAGCAACACAGCAAGACTCTGTATCTTAAAAAAAATAAAATTAGCTGGGTGTGGTGGCCCATGCTTATAGTCCTAGTTAATCGGAAGGCTTAGATAGGAGGATTGCTTGAACCCAGAAATTTGTGGCTGTGGTGAGCTATAACTGTGCCACTGTACTTCAGCCTGGGTAACAGAGTGAGACCCTGTCTCTAAAATAAATAAATAAATAAGCATTTATTTTAAAACCAGAATCAAGGCCGGGCGCAGTGGCTCACGCCTATAATCCTAGCACTCTGGGAGGCCGAGGTGGGTGGATCGCTCAAGGTCAGGAGTTCGAGACCAGCCTGAGCAAGAGTGAGACCCCGTCTCTACTAAAAAATAAAAAGAAATTATCTGGACAACTAAAAATATATATATAGAAAAAAAATTAGCCGGGCATGGTAGTGCATGCCTGTAGTCCCAGCTACTCGGGAGGCTGAGGCAGAAGGATCGCTTGAGCCCAGGAGTTTGAGGTTGCTGTGAGCTAGGATGATGCCACGGCACTCACTCTAGCCCGGGCAACACAGTGAGACTCTGTCTCAAAAAAACAAAAAAACCCAAAAAAACCCCAAAAAAAAACCAGAATCAAGAAAAAACTGACTTATTTTATTCAACATTGTATTGGACGTTCTAGCGTATGCAATAAAATAAGAAAAGTAAATAAATGTATAAATATTAGAAAAGAAAAAACCAACTCTTACATGTACAGATGATGTACATATATGTCTACGCAGAAAACAAACCTACAAAATAATCCACAAGTAATTAGACATAATATGAGAATTTAGCAGGTTTGTGGAATATTATGTCTATATACAGTTAATTGCATTTCTCTACAATAAATGGAAAATGTAAGTTTCTATGTATAATAGCAAGATACCTATGTATCTATCTTAGAAACAAACATAATGCAACATTTATAAAAGCCAATGGAGAAAATTATAAATTAAAAGCATTAAAAGCATTGAATGGGGGGGATGGGGAGATGTTAATCAAAGGGTACAAACTTTCAGTTTTAAGATGAATAAGTTCTGGGGATCTAATGTCCAGCATGATAAAATACTGTATTATTTACTTGAAATTTGCTAAGAGTAGATCTTAAGTATTCTCACCACACACACACACACACACACACACACACACAGGACAACTAAATGTGATGATGGATGTGTTAATTAATTTGATTGTGGTAATCATTTCACAATGTATACATAAATCAAAATCATCACCTTGTACACCTTGAAGATATATAATTTTTATTTGTTAATTATATCTCAATAAAGCTGAGGAAAAAAGCATTCAATGACATAAATAAACACAGAGTTAATTCCTATATATGGATAGAAAGATTCAATATTTTAAAGATGTTAATTCTTCCCAAATAAATATGTAGATACAAAGCAGTTCCAATGAAAATCCCAAAACAGGTTTTTAAAAAAAATTTTTTGTGGAACTTGACAGGCTGTTTCAGAAACTTACATAGAAAAGCAAAGGCCAAGAATTAACAATATACTACTCAGGAATCAAGTTAGCGAAGGGGACTGGCCACAATAAACATCAAGACTCTATGAAATACGACAGCGTATGACCGGCCCAGGGGGTGGCCAACATACCACAGAAACAGGAGAGAACATTCATGTGTGACCAGTGGGGGGAAAATGGACTATTTGATAATTGACGTTAGGACACCTAGTTATCCACCTGGAAAGAAAAAGAAATTGTATGCCTACCTCACCACTTTCACCAAATTCAATTCCAGATGCACCAAGGACTTAAATGCAAACGGGGAAACTTCGAAACTTTTAGGAAGAAACATAAAAGTGTATCTCCACGAGCGTTGAAAGATGGAATGATTTCTTAAACCAGAAACAAAAAGCACAAAATATAAGAAAAAGATTGGACAATTCGACTCAGTAAAATGAAGAATTTTGCTCGCCAAATGACACTATAGAGGTGAAAAGACAAGGCAAAAACTGGGACAAGAGATTCTGAACACGCAGAACAAAGACTGGATTAATATGCAAAATATAGAAAGAAAACCAAGGAGAATTTACACTGATAGGTTAATCACAGAAGCCCTCTTTAGGTAGTGACCTGAAAGTGGAGACCACAGGATGAGAGGGAAGAGAAGGCAGGAGAAGTATTCCAGCCAGAGAAAAGATGAGGTTCAAAGGCTGAGAGACAGAGACCAGGGACCAGAGTGGCTGGAAGGTAGAGAATGAGGAGGAAGAAGATGGGCTCAGAGGGGTAGGCAAAGTCCTGGACAAGCAGGATGGTACGATGAGACGCCAATAAAGGGTGTAATGGAGCATACCTGGCTGCTGTGTGAAGCGTGGATGAGGGGCTGAGATTCCAAGCAGGGAGACCATGGCACCTCTAGAATCGAGTACAGGAGCTTTCATAGAATCTCAGCGAGGTGGCCCCAGGGTCTTTGCTAAGGGCATGAACTCTGGAGCCAGATTGCCTGGTTTCCTATCCTTGCCCCGTTCCTCATAAGCTCTTTGACTTTCGGCAAATTATTTTGGCATTCTGTGCCTCAGTTTCCCAATCTGTAAAAGTGAGTAATAATAGTGCCCACTATGTGTTCTTAATTATTTATTTTTCTTTTCAGAAGTGGGGTCTTGCTCTGTCACTGGGGCTGGAGTGCAGTAGTGTGATCATAGCTCACTGTAGCCTCAAATTTCAGGGGTCAAGCTATTGTCCCATCTCAGCCTCCTGAGTAGCTGGGACTACAGGCACATGCCACCATGGTGAACTAATTTTTCTATTTTTTGTAAAGACAGGGTCTCCCTATGTTGTCCAGGCTGGTCTTGAACTCCTGACCTCAAGTGATCCTCCTGCCTCAGCCTCCCAAAGTGCTGGGATTACAGGTGTGAGCCACCTTGCCCAACCCTTAATCATTTTTATGCCTTGAATACCTTGGCAATCTGGTGAAGCCTATGGATCCTTTCTCAGAAAAAATATTTTTTAAATGCATAAAGTACACAGGATTCCAAAGGAAACTAATTATATCAAAATATAGTTATCAAAATATTTAAACAGATATTAATATATGTATATGCCTCTTTACTTATTAAGTAACAAGTGCTAATAAGAGATCTAATAACTACCATAATTTTAAAGTTGTAGTGAGTAAAATATTTCAAGACTACAATACTGTAATGTGATACCAAAAAATAATAATTTCTACAGGTTGTAAAGTTATAGGTACTGCTAATTGTGTGGCTTATTGCCTACATTTTTTTTATGAAAAGGAATGTTAAATTTCAGTTAGAGGCTACCAAAAATAAAAATGTATTCCCCATTCAAGCAGAAGGAATTTTAACCACTAACCCCTTGGACATCTGTGCATCCTAGGATAAAAAACCCTGTTCTACACGAAGCACTTCTAATAACACCAGGCAACAAAGCCACTTAGTTACTGTTGTTGCCATGGTTATTGCCATTATTTGGGGAGGTGGCATGGATCCTTGTGGAGATTTTCTACTACCCCGAGGCACACGGCTTTGCCACATACTAGTGCTGTGACTGGGCAAGGCAGGTGCCTCCCTGAGCCTTGGCGCTCTCGTCAGAGACCTTGACGGGAGAGATATGGGAGGGAAGAGGAGGAGAAGGGGAAGCAATCTCAGGACACGTTCTGCTCATGACCGCTTCAGCCTGACGATGATCATTATTCATAAACCATAACTGCTCGTTCTCCAGACTTTATTACTTTTTAAGAGCTGAGTATAAGTGACTTAATTAGAGTCAGGAGTTGGACTCATTGGAAAGAGAGCTGGAGACCATCTGAGATTCTGAACCTAAAATAAAACTCTTTAAACAGATTATTTTTGTAAGAATACATCTTTATATACTCATTGGGGAAAATCTTCTTCTTTTTTTTTTTTTTGGTTGAATTTTGAGCCTGTGAAGTTTGTTCCATAATTCAGGGGTTTTTTGCTTCCTTGCAAAAAGCAGCCTTCCTGAGTTCTACCAGATGTTTGTATTTATACTCTCAACATTTAAAAATATTTTCATATCTGCTATCTCTACAAACTCACTTCTTTCCCAAAGGGCTTGTGGTGTAGTATGATCGATCACCTTCTGCTTGAGACAGGAGGTACATGTTGCTCGCAGAGCCCAAATTTCTTTGCTGCAGGACTTCTCGGTACATCTCTATACTAACGTGCGTTTGCAAATGTGCCCAGCAAGGGGACAGAGTAGTCAGCATTTCTCAAACTTGTGTGACCCACTTTTTATCTATAGAATTTCTCACAGGGCTGGTGAGTGAATGCTGCCTTAGATAGACACCTCAAAAAAGAAACATTTTTCTTAGGAGGTGTGTGCAATCACTATACTTACAAGACAATAAAAAAAAA
>CAUYSK010066601.1:0-23757 GCA_963575035.1 Avahi laniger
CAAAGTGCTAGGATTACATTATTCTTATTTTGAGTGAGGTTGAGCATCTTTTTATGTTTAAGATGTATCTTAATGTATATTGATTTATGTGTATTTTCTATGAGCATATTTTTATATCTTTTGCCCATTTTTTTGTTTTGGATTCTTTTTTTTTTTTTTTCCTTATTGAACTGTAGGAGGTTGTAACAGGCAGAGCCTCCAAGCCCCCGCTTCTGGTAGTCACACCCTTACGCAGTCCCCTTCTGCATCGTGCCAAAGTTGGTCTGTGTGACCAATAGAGTATGGCAGGAGTGATGGTACGTCATCTCCAAGATTACCTTATATAAAAGATACTCAGCTTTGTCTTGGTAGCTCTCTCTAGAGCACTTGCCCTGGGGGAAGCCAGCTACCATGTCATAAGCAACCCAATAGAGAAGGCCAAGTGGTGAGGAGCAGAGGCCTCCTGCCAAATGTGGCAAGAATGATCTCAGAAGGGTCCTCCAGCCTCAAGTGCGCCCAGAATGTCTACAGCCCTGGCTGATGTCTCCACTGCAACTTCCTGAGAGACCTTGAGCCACAACCACTCGGTTAAGCTGCTCCCAGATTCCTGACCCACGGAAACTTTGAGATTGTAAGTATTCGTTGCTCTAAGCTGCTAAATTTGGGGGCAATTTTTTATGTATCAATCAATAATAACATAGAGTTCTTAACGTATTAAGAAAACCACTCCTCTGTCTTCAGTTTGAGCTTCTTCATAGGAATTTCGAACATTCCCGTTTGTTGAATGTCTATTCGTCTTCTTTGTGATTTCTTGTATTTCTTTTTCTTTCTTCCTTACTTTCTTTCTTGCCATGCAGATTTTGTTCTTAATTTTTACATAGTGAAACTTATCGATTTGGGGAATTACTTTTATACTTAGACATTATGAAAAGGAGACTATGAAAAAATATTCTAAATTTTATTTTCTTTTTGTTTCTAATCATAAAGGGCTAGGCTATTTGGGTCAACGCTCTTGATAAAATTAACTAAAAATTATGGATAAAATAATTTTCTAATCTCCTTAAAGGCATCAAAGAAATGATAAGAACTACCAGACCAAGGTCTAAGAGACTCCAGGAATCCAGAAAGGCAAGAAAAGCAACCAAAGGCTTTTGCCCTGAGGACATATGCCAGGAGAATTATTACAGTTTTGAAGAATTCACAGATTTAGAGGGACAGAAGTCAAAGCTCAAAGTCCAAGCAGGGTGAAAGGTTGATATTAGATTCCCCCTTACATTAACCTAGACTTCCAAAGGGAGAACGCTTAAGAAGTAAAAACCATCCACCCACCCACTCCAAAAACAGTCCCAAGATAGTGGGTCTTAATGCTCCGTAGAGGAGAAACACACACACACACACACACACACACACACACACACACACACACAATCTGTCTCTGAGTAGTTTTATCCAGAGACCAGCCTCCTGAGAATTTATAGCCTAAATTCATAACCCAGGGGTGGTTCATAAAACTTCAGGCTATGAATCTAATTTAAACTGATTGCAGAGAGGTAGTGCCACTAAATGCCTGACAGAGGCAAAGGCAGAACTGTTTGGAGAAGGGCAGCTTCAACCAAGTCAGAGAAATCAACAGAAATCTTGTCTCCTGGACAATGATCAGTGCACAGGAAATGGTAACTAAGCCACAAGAAAGTAAGTTATAATGGGAAAGAAACAGTAGCAACAATAGACTATATAAACAGACCCTGAAAGACTTCAAGTACAAGAATAATCAGAAGCAAGATATAAAATAGCAATGCTTAAAAAGATAAAGATTGAAAATATCTTCAGCAAACAGGAAATTGTAAAAAAAAAAGTGACCCAGCAGATAGGAAAAGGAAATAAGTAAAACTTCTTGAAATAAAAATATAAAAACAAAAATTAAAGAAACTGAGATGAGTTTGAGAGCAGAATGAACAAAAGTAGAGAGAACTATAAGACTGATCAAAAGGAATTATTTTAACAAAAGAGAGACAAAAGACGGGAAGCATAAGAGAATACTTAGGAGAAATGGAAGAGTGAAGAAGGTCTACCATGTAGAATCCGGAGAAAGTTTTATGTTAAAACCCCAACTACTAGGAATAATTGGTGAATTTATCAATGTCAGAAGATATAAAATCAATATTAAAAATCAATTGTATTGTTTCATATTAATAGCAAACATCTAGACAATAAAATGTTCAAAAATACTATTTACAATAATAGAAACACATGAAATACTTAGGGATTTTCTTTAAATTAAGATACAATATATATACAGTAAAATGCACAGATCATATATGTTCAGTTTGATGAGTTTTGACAAATGCATGCATCTGTGTACCCTATCCCACCTCATCAAGATATGAAATATTTCCATCACTCCAGACAGCTCCCTCATGCCCCTCCCCAGTCAATCCCTGTTCCACCTCCAACCCAAGGCAACCTCTGTTCTGATTTCTTTCACCACAGATTAATATTGTCTGTTATAGAATTTCCCATAAATTCCATAGGATGTGCATAGACTGCCTAGCTTATTTAACCTTGGCATAGGCGTGATGTTTTTGAGGCTTATCCATATTTTGCACCCATGTTTCATCATTTTTATTGGTTTTAGTATGTATGGCTGCATTACAATCTGTTTATTCATTTTCTTGTTGTTAGACATTTGGGTCAATTTAAGTTTGAGCCATTATAAATTAAGCTGCTATGAACATTCTTGTACAAGTTCTTTGGAGGATAAATGTTTTCTCTCCTCTTGGCAAAATACTTAGAAGTGGAATAGCTGGACCAAATACACTCATTACAGTGTATTGGCATTATCCACATAAATGGCTGTCCCATGGAACTGAAAGTTCTTTGAAAATAGGGATCAGGTTTGGTTCCTTGGCTCATCTCCAATGTCTTGCACAATCAAGGGCACATGGGGCATTAACTATGTATTTTTTAAGTCAATATACTGAGGAGAAAATAAATATTCTTTTCAGAAAAGACATAAGCAAACAATACATCTTCAATCCAGTTTGTCCTTGGTTATACTATGATACTATTTCAAGGATAAGATCACCTTTCTATAAAGTTTTTGGATAGTTTGTAAAACAAGTCCCATGATAAAGGCCCAAGGAAATGTGAAACTCTCATAATAATAGTGAAATGGCTAATATTTATTGAACCCTAATAGTACTAAACAATTTAAGATGATCATTGCATTCATTCCTTGTACTCTGAGTAGTCAATACAATGAAACAAGGCTTACAGAAATTAAGTAACTTGCTTAATGCTACACAGCTAAACGTTGGTGCTCCTGCAGTGAATACGAAGAAGAAATTTTGACTTACTATTTTGATGTGTTATTTTTGAAAGCGGTTTTTAGTCAAAGTTTTCCCATACACAGAATGAAAATGATAAGAGCAATATCTACATCACCTACATACTATAAGGATCAAATGCAAACATTTATTTTAACTCATTCTGTTAACAGAAAAGCACGATGCCTGGTGAGATCTCGTGATTGCCATCACCATCGCCATCATCGTCATCATCATCAGTCAACCACTTACTAACTGTATGGCCTTAGGTAGGTTACTGTTAGCTCGTAAAATGAGGATAGTAATACCAACCATCTTGTTGTGATAAAAGATGTAACGTATATAAAAACCAGCACAGTAGATGGCAATGAATAAATGCTCAATATAGAGTGGCTACTGCCGTTGCTCTTGGCTTGTTCACGTTACGGTTTTGCTCATATTTTCATTCTTGGCCAACTCATCACTCTCTCACAGGTAGGAGGGCTCCTAATCAGTCTTCATAATCTTCCTTCTCTTGGCCACACCAAAACTTTGACCAAAGCAACCAACTAGAATATCCATTAGAGAAGTCCCTGGTATCAGTCACATCAGGTTCCAGCAATAAGTCAAAGAAATTGCAAGTATCAATGTCCCTTGTTCTCTCATAAAACCTTAAGACTTTAAAAGTTGCAGCTCTGACTTTCCAGTAATGTAAATAAAGTGTACCATGTGTATAAATTAGTAATCAATTTTTCTAAACATGAGGTGCTCAGCTTATAGCCATATTTATAAATTGAAAATTCATATTCATTTTATATAAACCAGGGAATATAATTTAAGCTTTGTTTTGTGATCTTATTGAGCCTTGAAATACTGAAATTATATTAGCCTTCACTGGAGACATCACTTTTGCAGGAAATTCAGAAGTTCTGAAGTCTCACTGAATCACAGTCCATGTTCATAAATGCAGACTGAAGGGACAAAGGCACAGACTTTCTGACCTCATATCAACCAAAAAGGGCTGATGGCCAGCTTGATTCTGCTGCATCTGTTGGTACACAACCCTCATTCCCAGGCAAGCCTGTGCCTCTGAAATAAAAGATTCAAAGGACCAGGTGTGACATAGGATTGCAATACTCCCAAGTCTCCTGGCCACACTCTGCCTTCTCCTGTGCTAAGTTATTTGCCACTAAAGTTGAATCAATGTAGGGCAGTAGGCTCCTCCAGGACAGACATGGCCCTGCCCATGGGGTGGCTCCCCAGACTGGTCCTCTCTAGGCGTGCCCCTCCCCAGTCTGGGTCTGATGCCAGGGAGGTGGGTGGGCAGGCTTCCTGCGGCAGCGGCTTTTACTACCAATGCACTCTACCTCTCCCATTGTCCTGTGGCAGCTGACTGTCTGGTGTGTTCACCACTTCTGTTCCTAGC
The DNA here is from genome assembly GCA_963575035.1 of Avahi laniger. Lineage (NCBI taxonomy): Eukaryota > Metazoa > Chordata > Mammalia > Primates > Indriidae > Avahi > Avahi laniger. Next base: position 4,711 of record CAUYSK010066601.1, read on the forward strand.
ACTACAGGTGAACTGCTACCCAAGCTTGTTATATTCATTCACATTTACAGCTATTTCTGCTGAGGTCGTGTTAACAGTATTTTCTCTGTTTAGGAACTTGAACGAAGTCCTCATGTCATTATCCCGGGGAAGCTATTCCGCAAAGCACCACACAGCATCCTAATACAGGGCTGGGGAAACTTTTCCTGCTGGAAGTCCACAATAATTCAGCTGTAATCAAAAAAGGCTGCATTCAAGAAACTTTAATTGGACATACTTTAAAATGTACATTATTTTGTAAAAATCTAACTACTATGTATTTAATAATTTCAAAAAATGAAAACTACTTGTTAACTTTAAAGTCAACTAACTTTTTAATGACTTTGTTATGTCTGCTTTTTGTTGGAAAGCATTTGAATATTTGGTTGCAGCATGGAAGTCTGCAGTTTCAGTTGATCCTCTAGATAGGTATCGGTCATTTGTGACCTTAAGGACATCTTGATTTGGGTTAGGTAGGAGAACATAGATTAGCAGCAATAGGTGGGTGAAAAGCAAGAAAGCATTTTTGGGCATGTTGCCCAAGGCATGGGTATCCTACTGCATTTTTCCATATTTCAATTGGATCTTTCTTAGCATCAAACAATGGCTTTAAAATATCATCTACTGAGAGAGCTCAATCAATTTTATCTGTAGTTCTTTAGGTGCCTTGGAGATATCAACTAGGCAAGGCTGAAATGCTGATTTGAGTGTGATGTCATGGTTCTCAAAGTCAGTGAATCTTTCATTATATTTGCCAATTAATAGGTCTATAACAGTTGTGTATTCTTCAGATGATTTGCATATATCATCCTGCTCATCAATGACCTTTGCTAACTGGGGAAAATGTTCATCTGAAATTTCCTTTTGAAGAAGTGGTGTTTTGAAGAAAGATAGCTTTTTTTGAAAAAAAAATGGTTAGGGTTTTTTGCCACTTATCATCTATAGACTTAGTTTTACCTTGCAAAGAAATATTCAAATCGTTTTGATTTGACATGATATCACTTCTGATGTGTATGATGTATTCTTATAGAAATCGTCTTTCAATAATTCACATTGCTGATTCTGTTCTTCATGAAATGTAACTATCTGTTCTCGCAGAGATAAAATTTTGGCTAACACCTGTCTCCGTGATAGCCAACACACGTTAGAATGATACGGCAAATCCACACTGAATACCTCACCCTTCAACTTTAGCATGTTACAGAACTGACAATGCTGTGTTGTATTGGCACGAAGATAGTTGCAATACTTACAACCTGTTGCAAAGTTATAGCTTCTTCAGAGCTACAGGAGTATCTCTCTGGTTTCATCTCTCCCTTCGGGTAAGGTCCAATTCCTCTTTAAGTGTTCACTTGATCAGGTCTAGCCCACCCACAATTATCTGCGTCTTGCTTAACTTATAGTCAACTGATTACTAACCTAATTGTAGGAGTGAAATCCCATCACATTCACTTGCAGTCTCACCTGCACTCCAAGGGGGGAGATTATGGAGGGTATGTGTACCAGAGGGTGGAAATCTTGGGGCCCATCTTTGATTTCTGCCTACCACACTTACTGAAGAATGGCTAGCACCTCCCATTTTAGCTCATTAGAGTAGCAGATCAAATATGCATTTTCCGGTTTTGCAGAGGAAGAAACTAAGTTTCTGAGAAGTCACATGATTTGGTCGTAGTCATACAGTTAAGAAGTGGCCACACAGGAACTTGAAATCAGAACTTTTGGTGGTGCTCTTTTCAAAGGTAAGTGGAAATAAATAGTAACAAACATACACAGATAAGTGATTTGACAATTGATGGTGCAGGTTCCTGTGGGAAATAAGAAAGGCAGAATAGAGGCGGGAAATTACGACACATGAGCCCGTGCCTGCTACCGGGGGCTGTTCTCGAGCTGTGGGAAAGAATCCCAACAGAGAACACGAGCCGTGTGCCGTCAGAGAGAATTACATGCATTTATAACACGATTGCTGTTTTCAAAAGAAGCACTTCAGAGCAAGTTTCAAAGGTAAATATGCAAGGCAGCAAAGGTCTCCAAAAGAGGCCAAGCGGGAGCCAGAGATCGCTGCCAAGGCCCTGCAGATTCCTCCTGCTGCCTCTACCCTGTTCCTGCGCAGATTCTTTGCCTCCTGTTCTTCTCTTCACAGTTCAGAGTCTGCCCTGTCTCCTGAGGGGCCTTCCCTTAGACAGGGTTATCAAAGGGAGCTTAAGCATGTGTCAAGCGAACCATATTATTTCCTTCATCATTATTCTGAAAAGTTCCCAGAGCAGCTTTTGAGAGGGAGGATATGGAAAGATAAAACAGGTGAGGTTATTAAGGGTATAGTTTGAAATTCAACAAATAACAAAGTTTTTTCTTGAAGAAGATAAGGGTAAAAGCTTAATAGGTCTTTGAACCTATGTCTGTTCATGAAAAAAATTAAGTGTGGCGTAGAGAGAACAGATATTTTAAAAATATCATATTCAAATGTATCTGAACACATGAATAATGTATCTACCTTCTTCTAGTTGCATGTATGTTAAAAGTAATGAGCAACAATACAGTTACTGGGAAACTTTGTTTCCCAATCCGGCCCTGCTACTGTCCAGTTAGCTAAACTTAGAAACATAAATCAGCCCATGTAAGCCTCGGTTTTCTCATCTGTGAGAATAAGAAGTTAGAAAAATTGATTTCTAAGAACTCTTCAAACCTTAAAATTTGGTAATTCTTGGATAGGCTGGACAATAAGCAATTACGAACATGAAGGTAACGCAATCCTTTAGGTGGGATAAGGGTTAGTTCACATCAATCACAGGCTGCCGTGAACTTGATTGCATTTTGAAGTACATTCAACTAAGAACATTATCTAGATTTTTTGGTTATTTTGGGATTTTTGTGTACTGTAAAACTATTTACTGTAGCCATATATACATCTACTTAGAAGCATGCACACACACGCACACACACATACACACACCAGAACCACAAAGACAGCATTAGTAACCAGGTTAGCAGAGGGGAGTAGCTGGCACAGCAGAGCCCCGTAGGAGGAGAGAGTAGGAAAAATACTCCGCCCGCAGAGCTTTCTCAAATTGGCGTGATCCACACGCAACGCGTCTAATTACAATAATCATCTCTGTCTACAGGGAGAGTACTGCTGGCCCCTGTGACCATGGTTTATGTTTTATTTATTTACGTTTTAAAGCATTTCTCCTTTCCTTTATTTTCTCCCATAGGCTGTTAATTAACTGCAGTGGAGGATAAAAGATGGCCCCACCACAGGGTCCATTTGCCGTGTCCCTGCTCCTTATTATTTTTTTATTTTTTTGAGACAGGGTTTTGCTCTGTCACCCCAGCTACAGTGCAGTGGTGTCATCATAGCTCACTGCAGCCTTGAACTTTTGGCCTCAAGTGATCCTCCTGCCTCAGCCTCCCAAAGTGCTAGGATTACAGGCATGAGCCACTACGCCTGGCCCCTGCTGCCTACTGTGTTAAAATACTCCCAGCACTGAAAAGCAGCAGTGCATTGCAGCATGATCAAGAGAGAGTGAGGTCTCTTCCTTTCTCTCAATTCCTCACTTTCAGTTTTTACTGTTGAAGAAACATGAACAGGTATCAAGCTAACCATATTGTTTCCTTTATCATTATCCTGAAAAGTTCCCAAAGAAACTTCTGAAAGGCAAAATTCTATTCTAAGCTACACCCTACTCTGTGTGCTGAGCTAGAAGCAAATAGACTTAAGTGAGGCAGAAATATGACTGCCAAAGCAGTGAGATGGGTTCCATACACCATGTGGGGAAATTCATCTCACCTTATATAATCGGTGCCCACAGAGAAGGACTCAAACTTCCTTCTCTCTCCTTAAATCCCAGGGAGATCGTGAAAGTGCATTAAGTAGCAAGAATTACGTGTTTTTAGATTTTTAAATTTATGTCTCGTTCTCTCTCTTACTTTTTCTCTCTTTTGCCTCTCTCTAACACAGATTTCCGGTGATGTAGAATGGACCGTGGTAAAAGAAAATTGCATAGGACCCTGGCTGGCTTCAAACAAATTGGCTACTGGCATAGTGGGAAACTCAACTTAGCTTGAAATGAGGCTTCTTTTCCATCTGCAGACTCTCTAGGCAGCAAGCTCCATAAACCTAGCAGGTACATCTTGACATGTGCTACCCAAATGCGGGAGCTAACAAATAATGCTCGTAGTATAAATGAGTCACTCCATGGAGGCTGCTTTAAAAAGAAATATTTTCATAGGGAAACCAATAATATTTTTTCTTTCCTAGGGAAAATATATGTCCTCCCCTACATCCCTAATTACCATCGTGGCTCTGACCATGACTTGTAAGTGCACTAAATTAAAAGTGACTAAGACTTCATCCTAGTGCATTTTATTGGTGAGCCAGTTATTAAGCTATTCACTCAGCTTCAGACTCAGCCTTCTAATACTCAGCTTTGTGATTCTGGGGCTGACTCTGCAAACCCCATTGCTGCCTTGCCGGCTCCTTCCAAGTGTGCCTCTTCCAATGGTGGATGATGAGGAAGACTGGAAGACTGGAGAGCAAGAAGGGACTTGTTCTTGTTTGCTTATCATTGCTGTCAGCCTCGCCCAGCCTCACTTCCTCACCTTGGCAGTGACAATTAATGAAGCAGCAGAAGTTGATCCCAGTTTGTAGTTTTCCAACACTTATGCCCCCTCAGAAACACTAGCAGGCTGGTGCGCTGTTCTTGGGGGTCCAGGACTCAGATTGCTGGGACCCTTTCTCCAAGCTCTAAGACAACAACACTAGCTAAAAGATGCCCCCTCTCAGAGGTCTGAGTTTAAGATCCGTGGGACCCTTCTCCAAGCTTCTCTGCTTTAACAATTGCCGCCTTGCACCTTTTTACCTTCAACCCTAGGAGAGGAAGCTACTTCTGAGTTGGGCGTGATGGTGTGCACCTGTAGTCCCAGGTACTCAGGAGGTTGAGGCAGGAAGATTGCTTGAGCCCAGGAGTTCCAGGCCACAGAGAGCTATGATGATGCCATTGCACTTTACCCAGGGTGACAGAGTGAGACTCTGTCTCAAAAAAAAAAAAGAAAAAAAGAAAAAAGAAGCTACTTGTGGGATTCCATAGTGTTCTCTAGTTAATATTATTTATATTGAATTTTTCTATGAAAACAATGAGAATGTCTTCTGTCTTCTTACTGGAACCTCACATATACAGAAATTTATAACAGAAATGGTCTCAGGAAACAGACCATTAAAGATGGAATTTTGGGATTGCTTTAGTTGTGTCTTTGATCATGAATGCAGTGCTGAGCTCCCTGACCTTGACAATGATAAATAGAATTCTAGTAGCCAACAGTGTGCACTGACCTCACAGTTAATTCAATTATTATGTGTGGCTGATTTTAAAGGGCTTACTAAAAGCAAGAGGCTTAGGAGAACCAAGTGACTGCTACACTTGACTATTACGGCAGCGACAAAGCCTACACGGACTGTGGCAGGGGATGGCTTTTTCTGAATGCCCTGGAGGACTTACAGAAAGAAAAAACAAGCTTTCATCTTTTAATTCTTAACTCGAGTTATAGTTAAATAATCAGGACGCTTCCAGGACAGTCCGGAAAGTTCATTTCTTTCTCTTACTTGCTTGCTAAAAATAAGACACAAAAGTTAGTTGTGAAGACTGAAGAGTTATAATTGAAGTTGAATTCACAGATTCTCAAGTTTCTCAAGTAAAGCTTAGGGTATCAATTGGGAAAGATGAAGAACCTGAGACTTGGAATAGGGACATCTGGGTACATTCGGATGAAGCTCGGAATCCCGAACCCCTCAGTCACTTGAGCCTCCCTTGTCAGCAGAAGCTTATCCTCAAATATCTAGAAAGATGGGCCTTCTCTCTCTTGGATAAACTTCAATAATGGAGCAGTTGCCTTGAAAGGAAATAACTTTTCTTCTCAAGACCCATTCCAACTGTTCCTTTTGCCACTATACCCATAACTAGCTAGGACCAGATCTCCACATGCTCCCTTTGGACTTTGCAATTGCAAAGTCCAATGCAAGAGGAAACAGTTTACACATTAAAATAGTTGGAAAATTATGCTGATTTATAATGGCAGAAACCTGAAAAATATGTGTGGGCATGAACTCCAAGGGTGTTAAATGAAAAAGAATAGACTAGAACAGTGGACTGGATTTTATTAAACCTACGGATATGAGTGCGCTTACCAGAGATCCTGGATTTAATATTTTATCTCAAGCAGTTAGATGTGGCTTTAGCAGTTTGCTTGGTTGATAGATTGACTCAACCTTATGTTTAGTGAGATTGGCATGCCTGGACTTCCTTGGTGAAGTGTGAGAATCCAAAGTCTCAGGAATACATGAAACTTAAAGAATATTTACAATGTGCCACCTGGACACCCTGCCCCCACTCTATACATCCCAAGGTGGCCCAAAGACACTTCCTTCACGAAGTGTTGAAAAATTCATTGGTGAGAGAAGTATCGATATTCTTGAATAATTAGTCATAAGGTATATGGTGGTCATCCTCTGTAGGCCTGATATGAGGGTAAGGAGCCGCCGTTGAGATTTCAGTGGGATTATGAGATCCTTGAGCGGCATAGTGTTTACCACCAAAGACAAGATGAAATGCATTTACAGAAAAATGTCACAGAGACAAAGTGGCAATTAGAAAATTTTTGACTTACAATGATCTTTGGTCATCACAGTGTCCCTAGGAATAAAATGGATGTGCTACCTGTGAAAATGTTACTTGATCTATGTCAGGACTTACCAGACTTTTTCTATAAAGGTCCAAATTTTAGGTTTTGCAGGCCAAGAGGCAAAATGAAGATATTATGCAGGTATTTATATGACAAAAGAAAAAACAAATTTCCTCAAAATTTTTCTTCATGAAATTTAAAATATAGTACTACTAACTGAGTACAATTTTTTTGTAATACAGATCTGCTAATAAGGAAAAAGGATTTTGGGGGGCAAATGGGAATAACATTTCACTTAATTTGGGTTCAAACTTACCGTTTTCTATCATCAAAATTGTTTGTCAATATCATCCATGAATGCTGATCTTTAATGAACTTTTGTGCATTAAATCTAATATTTGAAACTATCTTTTTACACAGATGGTTATTAGTAAATATTAATATCAAATTTGGAGCATAGAATTTTATTTGAGCATATTCATTGCTTACAAGGAATTTATGGAATTTTATTAAATTCTTCTCTTAATCTTGCTTTTTAGCAAGTATACATTGCACATTAGACACTTTCAGTGGAAGGACAGCAGAAGTTCCTCAGCTGCACAGCTCAATCAATTTTGAAATATGGAAATTTCCTTCGCACCTGCATTATGGTCTGATGAACATTGCTGCAGCTATAGTTTGAGCTTGGGAATGTATCTGCTACAAATTTATGTGGGCATGGAGAGCTTACTTCCTACTTTAACTGTCGACAGCTCAGAAACTGTATAAAACAGCTTGACTTTAATTGCAATGTAACATTAGTTGCTGTTAAAGTAACTTTACTGTAGTTAAACTTCACATATATGTGCCATTTGCCTTGTAATTTTAGATTGAATTCACTAATAGACATTATTTAAGCCATTCAGTATTTAAGAATAGTGGGTTAAGACAGTTCTTCTCATTCAGAAAAAATTTAATCTCAGCCCTCCACTATTTATTACAACAAAACTTTACCACTGTTAAACCATAAAACTGCCATGTGATATGGAAAGTTATATTTAGCTTCAATTTCTGAGAAAAAATTCATGAAACCGGCAATAGTTAAATCTGCAATGGTAAATGAAGTTCACCATTGACACTGCTGGTTCAACAACACATGATAGATTCACATATTTTTCACAAGATACTTACAAATGAACTTTTTACATTTTCCATAAGCTTTGTAGATTTGTCTAAGCCTTTTTCTGCTCCACATGTATTTTTACTACCCTCAATTGTTAACACATCATAGCAGATTCCACTTCAGGTTATACTAAATTAGTGTTTTCTCAACTTCTTTGAAAATATGCTCACTTGAATTTGTTCCACACAGACTATTCATAGAGGCTAATTCTTTAGTCACTTCAAATTAGTCAAGCATTGATTCCTCGAATAGACGATTGAACAGTATTGTAAACATCTGCCAACTCATTAAGATCCAAAGAAAGCCACTCAAAATCATCTGCCATGTTTTTAATTTGACTCTTGATGTTACTTTCAATGTTCTGAACTCTTTAAGCAACTGTTATTGCTGAAATGCTAATAGTCCCAAACAAGTTTATTTTCTCTGGACTCATTTCTTTGGCTGCTATGATCAAGCATGGTTTAATTAACTTACCATTAGTTAATGGCTTTCTCTGCTTACTTGGCTAACATATGAGCCACTTGGAAACCATAGTGTCATTGCATAGTAAGCACAATGCTTTGTTATTTAATTTGGTAACAAAATAACTCACCTTTCACTGTACTTTAAAAGCACACATATGAAGTCCGTTTTCTCTTACTTTTTTTCTTGTCATAATCTGCTTGTACGAACTCATAATAAAAAATATTTCACAATACAGTGATACATATGGCTCTCAAAATGCTGTTGCATCATAACAGTATCACCTTAATTTGTAGTGTGCTGAGTGTCACCTTATAAGCCATGAAAGCACATGTGGTCTCTGTTGTGTCTACTTAACTCCATCATAGTAGTATAAAATCATTCATAGACCACAAGTAACCAAATGAGTGTGGCTATGTTCCAAACAAATTTTATTTATGGACATTATTTATAAAATTTTCATTTGTCACCAAATATATTTTCCTTTTGATTTTTTTCCACCCATTTAAAGATATAAAAGCCATCCTTACTTCATAGGCCATACAAACACAGGTGGCAGGCCAGATCTGTGCATGAACCATAATTTGCCCAACCTCTAATCAATATAAGTGAAACTCCAGGTCTGAGAACTAAAAATTTGACTTGAGTCATCACACGATGCAAAATCATGGCCACTCACCCAGCTTCTAGATCCAAGCCAGTTCGCAGAGCCAGATCCTCCTGAATGATGGGAGGGCCAGGTCCCCTTGCGGAAGGCACTTGCAACAGAGTATATACTGTGCATCTTCCTGTAAGCCTTCTCCAGAGGGATCTGCAGCCATTTATTAGAGTGACTTTGCCCTGGGGAACAAGTAATATTTAGATCTTTCAGGGCTTCACTGAAAGCATCATGCAGAAAACTAAGCCCCCCAGTTGGTAAAAACATTAGAGCAACTTTTGTATATTTTTACAGTGCATAATTTTAAAGAACCTCATTCTTCTCCCGCAAATTGCAAAGAGCCCACCCCGCTGGCCAGGGTTTTCACTGAGTTTGCTTCTACTCACTGCTCTGCACCCTCTGCCTGCTAAGAGCCCCCAGGGCAGACTCCCTGCCTGTCTTCAGTCCTGTCATTGTCAGGCTCATCTCTGCCCTCTCTGCTCTCCCTTTCCCAGCACCTGTGAGATCACAGCACTGTCCGTTTATAGGACAATTGCTAAAATAGCAGCTGAGGTGAGACAGAAAACTAGCAGCCAAGAAATAAATATTTGTGCTCGTGTGCTTAAAAATAACCAAGCTCCAATGACGTCATAGGAAAAATCCAGATAAAACAACACTTGCCCTGGCATGAAGTCACAAGCGGTTTCACTGCTGGATGCACTTTGTCCCTTCTGTGCCACGAATGTTTAAAAATAAAAGTAATCTCTGGCATTGTGTAATCTTTCTGCCCTCCAAAACATACCAAAGAATTAAAATTTTTCGTTTCGTGTCCAGCCTTACTCTTTCCATTTTAAAGAGGAATAAATTGAGGTGCCAGCAGTTTAAGTGATATCTTGTCATTTTCAGCTCAACTAAAATGTCAATGCTTCATTCATTTTCTTGAAGAGATTACGCAGCTTTTATTGGGAGGAAAAGGACGAAGAAGGAAAAGGAAAAGAAGCAGTTACTGAGGCTGCTGCCACCCATGCCCCCGCCTCGTGGCCCGAGTTGCTTATCATGACCCATCCCCCACCACACCCTCACCACCCTTCTGTGTTCCAGAGCAGATGGAGAACTGATGAACGATCTTCAGAATGCGGACAAGTGGGCCTGGTTGTTGCCCATAGAGTTGTCTGCAAAATCTATCCTAGGGGTCATCAATTTGGAGGAGGTCAATGGCTTGAATAATAACATCGATAATACGCTAAGCGAACCGTAAATGGCATGATGGCTAAAGCTTTCCATGGACAAATCAGAGTCCAAAAGGATCTCAAAAAGCAGACCAGGGAGATTAAGTAGGACGCTTAGGTCCAAACTAATGAATAAGATGACGGAAAGTAGGTACATGTAAGAAAGATTTGGAGTTTCATTGACTGCAGATTCAATGTAAATCATTCACATGATGTGATTATCTATATCATCACACGTGATTGCGTGCTTGGGAGCCCTCCTGTGTGTTCTATAGCATCCTTTGGTAAACTCTGTTATTAATATAATGCTCATCACACAGTATTGCAGTTGTTTATCTTCCCTCCTTCTTTGTAAGCTCCTTGAGGGCCGAGATTGTGTCTTTTTCTTTTTCTCTCTCTCTTTCTTTTTAATCCACAAGTCTAGCATAATATATGACCCATTGTGGGAACTTAATTATCAAAGTGTAGCGGACTTTAGCTTTTAGCTATAAAACTCAATACCATTTACACGAAACCAAAGTGAAGTTATTTGAAGATTGTTATACTATTTATATTGTATGAAGATGAAGTTATATGAGGCAGTACAGTGATTAAGGATGCGTGCTCTGAAATTACAATGTCTAGGTTGAAATCATACCTCTGTCACTTACTGGCTTAACAATCTTAATCAATTTCCTTCATTAGGCCTTTAAACACCTCAGTTTCCTCATCTATAAAATGGGGATATAATAAGTACCTATTTCATAGAGCTGTTGTGAAAATTAAATGAAACAACACATATAAGATACTTAAAACAGACCTAGAACAATGTAAGCACTTGATATATTTTAATTATGCTGCTATTAGTAGTAGTATTAAAATAATGACAAAATGATGACAATGAAGAAAATGAGACAGATTAATTAATGATGATGACGGTGACAATGCCATGACAGTGACAGACTGGGAGATATTCTTTGCAGCATATAAAACAGAAAAATGATTAACATATAGAATATACAAAGAACTTCAAAATTTAATTTACAAAAACACCAGAAATGAGGAAAAGATACAAAAGGCAATTCACTGCAGTAGAAACTCAAATAGCCAACAGACATGTAAGCCTAAATTCATTAATAATCTGGAAAATACAAAGTAAAATCTATGAAATAATATTTCTCACCTACTAAATTGGCAAAAATTTCAAAATCTGATGATATTAAATGTTAGCGAGGATCTAGAGTGAGGAGAATTCTTATATGCAGGTGGTGGAAGTGTGAGCTGGCACAATCACTTTGGAGAGCAGTTGGACAATATTTAATAAAACTGAACCAGTGTGTATACAAGAACCTGGTGGTCTCACAGCTGGGCTATCCAAGGGGTTCCTGAACATGGATAATTTCACCGAATTTGCCTAAAAGCTTGCATATGTTCACAAGAGCCCTTTTCACACCCATCCAGGTCTTACTTCGGTACATTGCCCCTGAGTTCAAAAACCTTTGAGTAACCTAAAAAAGAGATGCTTCCTTTAATGACTACTTAGGGCACGACGAAGTCTAGTCTTTCCTGTATTATACACATTTCTGTAAAGAGTAAAGCTTGGTGTTAAAAAGGGATATTCGGCTACCTGGCAGAGAGGGGCAGAAGTGATGACAATCTTCTGTCAAAAATTGAACTCTACTGATTATGGTAGAGGGGGAGTCCATTGAAACAAATCATGGGTAAGATATTCTGAATAATTTTGTGGCTTTTTTTTGAGTATTTAAGTGTAGGCAATTCCATTTGGCTATCCTCAGTATTTATGTCTCGAACGTATTTTTAGTTGCAAAGACTAGCCAAAGGAGTACATAGCAGTGACTCTGATTCTTCTAAACATCCCTGAAGCGTTTTCTGGAACTACCAAATTTCCCAGAGTAAGTTGGATAAGATCCGCAAATAAAATGCTCTCATAATGTCTTTCTGATTCCATGTATGCTCTTTGATAAGGCAGTTAAAATACACTTTATGAAAGCATATCATTAAACATCTATTCATATTGAAGTTAATCCTCATCTAATTTTATTTATAAAATGCTTAGTGCTTTCTACTCCTGTGAACAAATACATAAATAAAATTACATGCTTGCTTCCAGACTGATGAGTTTTAGCATTAGGTAGCTTTCTCTTCCTTTAAATACTAGGGAAAGTTTTATCCCAAGGTCTAGAAATTAATAATATTTATTATTTATGATATTTATACTAGGTTTTAAGTTAATTATTCACCAAATTAGAACATCAACAATAAATATATACACACCTCTTTATCAAAGAAATATCTCTTTTTATTATATACTTCACTTCAAGTATAACTTTACCATTTTAGCTGAGCAGTATGCTATTATAAATTAAATAATGAGATTTATCATGAGATTAAGTATCTAAATTCATTTTTTGTTTTTATAACTTATTAAAAAGTGGATAAATCAATTCCATCATATCTACATCATTTTAATCTTTTTACAATATGCATTCCAAAATTTATTTCTCAGTTGTTTTAGCAATATTTAATATTTACTCAACAGTAAATGTAAATTAAATTCAGGAAATACTTGATGACATTTTAAAATTTTCTATTAACATTTATCTGAATTGTAAATGAAGTCAGACTATTTCTGTCAGAAAAAAAGGTCATATTTTGCTGATAAGTTTGACAAAAGGTACTGGCTTTGTCAATACATAGAGAATTTTTTTTATAGATTAAATGAGGTAAATCCACAGTTTCAAAGTTTTGTGAAAATATATTTTGCAATATATGATAACATGTGATTTGACAAAAATGTTTACCTGATAGTAATAAAATTAATAATATCTCCATTTTCCAGCTGTTTCAGACACTATTGATGTCCTGCTGCATATCCTCGTGGTCTGCCTCTGGGTTCACTGTACCTTCCAATCTTAAGCACCCAAGGCTTTCTGCTTCTCAGTTTAAGGAGGACTTGCCCTCTCTCTGGTCCTCAGTCTTGTACAGGACAACCCCGAAGTGTCAGGGGCTAGTAATGAAAGGTGGAAGTCAAGTTTTCAACTTCTTTCTTCTTTGGTCGACAGTTCTGAGGGACATTCTACAGGATACTCAGAGAGTGGGATTGGGCTCAGTTGCCCACAGGAAGACCTCAGTCACTAACTCACTCTTACTTTGTTTTGTTTTCTTCTCTGTCTCACTTTCCTCACTCCCTCAGTTGTACTTTCTGGGATCATCTCTTAGATAAATTTCTTAACCCAAGACCTCATCTCAGGGTCTGCTTTTGTGGGAACACAAACTGAGATACCAACTTATCCTAAATAAACAGCTGCCTCTAAGTGAAAAAACAACAGGTATAAGTAAGAGTTATTTGGTAAGTCTTGGTAAACCCTTTTTGGTGTACCTCCCAGAATTCAAGACTGTGAATAGCTCTTCTAATTGGGTAATTGACATTCCGAGCGTCAGATGTTTTTCAACACTTTCATGAATTTGAAGATGAACTTAATAGAGTTTTTTGCAGAGACAGCACTAAAAATATTTTTTGATAATAAATTACTAGGGATTGCTTGGCATTTAACTTGGATAGAATTCAGAAAATTGGATGAAATTGCTATAACAAATGCCTTTTATTCCCATTTACTTATTACCATAAATAAATTTTCTTAGCAGTTACTTCTATAAAGCTGGGGGAGGGATTAAATCTATGCAGAAGTCTGTGTTTTTCTAGCATTAATTTTGATCAAAAGATACATGAACTAACTAGAGGGAGAAGCACCATTTGTATCATTAAGAGAAGCATTTTCAATGAAATTTTACTTTTTCTGTTTAATAAGCTATAAAATAATTGTTTTGTAGTACAATTTGTTGTTTTGATCAATTGAGTAACAATAATTATAATAACTCAATCCAGAAAAAAGTTTTTAACACAGCCTTATGGAGGAAATAAAATATTTTAAAAATTCAATTTCTATACACAATTTTGTCAAAGAGAAGTATAATAGGGTGGTCAAAAAAGGGACTTTCTGGCACAAAAATAAATTACAATAAGATAAAACTCTATGAGGGAATTGAAATGAAAATTAGAAAAAATAAAGGTATAAAATTTCCACAGGAAATTATGCAATGCATTTTTAATAATGAATTATGATTATTGAATCAAATTGTTATGGTATTTAGATTCCTTTGGCTACATTTAAAAGACTGGTATAACCATTTTATTTCAAAGCAATATAATTACAAAATGCCAGAAATTTTATTCTTTGGAACGGCCTAAACCTACGATTCAAATTGTTAAATGTCAGTATTAAAATGTGCTAGGGGTACGTAGTAGTTCCAAATTCTTTTAAAGATTATTCAGGAAATAAATGGGGTGAATTGTGCCCCCACAAAAATCCATATGTTGAAGTCCGGACACCCTGTACCTCAGAATGTGGCCTTATTTGGAGATAGGGTCTTACAGAGAAAATCAGTCTAGCTAAAAAGAGGTCATGAGGGTGGGCCCCAGCCCAACAGGACTGGTGTCCACAAGAGGGAAGAAGATGTGAAGAAGCATGTGGAGAAGACAGCCACCTACAAGCCAAATAGGGAGGCCTGGAATAAATCCTTCCCTCACAGTCCTCAGAAGGAATCAACCCTGCCAACACCTTGATCTCAGACTTCTGAGTTCCAGAACTGTAAGACAATAAATTTTTGTTGTTTTAAGCCACCCGGTTTGTGGTAATTTGTATGGCAGCCCTAACAAACTTATACAAAGACCATTCTCCTGGAGAAGCTCTCATACTTGCGGATAAGGAAAGTGTACAAGGACATTCATTACAGAGTTCTTTGCATTAGGGGAGTGAATAAACAAAACGTCGTCTCCCAGCAATCCCTACTTAGTGCTGGGGATGGGTTCTTGGAAGTAGAAATGTAATTCTGGGCCTTTCTGACATAATCCTTTTGGAGACATGTTCCTGGCACCCCAATCTGGCAAATGCTCTTTCATTCCCTTCAAATCCCCTGAAGTCACGCACGCCTTGCCCATGGCTTCCTCTAGCTGTCCTCCGTACAGCTGTTTGGCAGTTTTCAGGGTCGCAGTGATATATTAGACATACGACATAATATCCCAGGATTTCCACCAGTTCCTAAATTGCAGGCTAATTTTTACCCTCCGATACTTTCTTAAATATGCCCCTGACCGCACATCTATAAAACTTGAACTCTACAGTTCAGCCTGATCCTCTTCCTATGTTTCTTTGCAGCAAGTCCAGTTCTGCTTTCACTTCTGTTATGGAACAAAATTGCCGGTATCCAACACAAATGACAGAATCAAAAAAAAAAAAAGATGGGTTGATGGGTTGATGGAAGAATGGATAAGCAGTTACGTAATAAAGTGTGGATAGTGAAAGACCAATTTTAGGATCTATGTCAGGGACACGTGTGAAACATTATTTAAAAAACTTAAACTTCACCTTTGCTAAACTTTCATAATAAAATATTACAAAGAAAATGAAAAGATAAATGGCATAGAATTGCAACAGCAGAGTAAACGCTACACATTACAGAACGCATCTACCTCGGGGGTGGGGCAAGGTCAACATCCACAGTGACAGGTCATGTTTGATGACATGTATTCTCAGTGCCATGATGAGAATGGCACTTCCTTCCATGACTTTCCTCCCCAAAGCCCAGAACCCCAGTCTCATCATGGGAAAAACATCTTATAAATCATAATTGAGGGACTGTTTACAAAACACTTGACCAGTAAACTTTAAAACTGTCAAGGTCGTCAAAATCAAGGAAAGTCTGAGAAACCATCACGGCCAAGAGAAGCCTGAGGAGACATAACTAAATGTATTGTGGTATCCAGGATGGGATTCTGGAACAGAAAGAGATATTAGGCAAAAATTTTGACTAAAGGATGGAACTTAGTTAATGATAATTTATCTATACTGGTTCATTAATTTTAACAAACATACCATGCTAAGGTAAGACATTAACAACAGGAGAAACTAGGTGTGGAGTATTTACTCTGTTCAGTCTTCACAATTTTTCCATAATTTTAAACTGTTCTAGAATTAAAAGTTTACTTTAAAAAATACATAGCAAATAATTACCTAAAGTAATTAATATTATTTTGTAATTATATTACAGATGTTATTAGATATACAGTCATGCACATTTATGATGGTGGTCCCATAAGATTATAATATTGTATTTTTATTATACCTTTTCTACGTTCAGATACACAAATACTTACCATCATGCTACAATTGCCTTTAGTATTCAGTATAGTAACATACCGTATGTGTTTGTAGCCTGGAGCAATAGGCTAGACCCTACAGCATAGGTGTGGAGTAGGCTATATCATGTAGGTTTGTATAAGCACACTCCATGATGTTTACAAAATGCTGGAATACATATTCCTGTCGTTAAGGGCCACATGACTGTATAGTCTTCTAAATGCAACTGTAAGATCTTTATCTGTGTGCCCCTACAGAATAAATGCTTTCATTTTCAATATGGGTCATTGTAGTATAAAAAATGACTAACAAGTGAGGGGAAAAGACAAGTTATATGTGGATTTAAAGTATCTAGTCAGTTGGATTGGATTAATCAAATTTTGTGCTGTTTGGTTTTTGTTTTATTTTTGTTGTTCGAGGATGGGGAAGCAAGATGATGAGGTAGAATGATATAGAACAAGCAATTAAATTAGGCTGGAAGCAATAGCATTTTCCCCAGATTTGAATTGGTAATATGTGTCATACAGATGCAAACAGATTAATAAAAAATATTTTATGACAACTGTAAGAGTATCCTTGTTCCATTTATTTGTAATAGACATGTACAAGATGTATAAATGTATTAACTGTAATGCTTTTGCTAAGGCACCAGTCCTAATTGTATTTTAAAGCTACAGGAATAGCTAGAGAAAGAATATTTTTGAGGGTGTCACTTACCCATCCTTTCTCTCCTTGGTGCCTCCAGCTGGTTGCATCACAACCTGGTATCTGGTATCGAGGCCTTTTCTCTGTCTCCTTGAATCTCCTACCATCTGTTCAGTGGGTTGACTTCTCCCTCAGCTGTTGAACTCCTGCTTATTCTACTGAGGCTTATGTTGACCATAAAAAACTTTAGTTCCAAAGTTTTATGGATTTTAAGAATAACATTTTACATTTATGCTGAAAACTACATAGTATTTCAGTGCAGGTTTTGCTGAGCTTCTTGGATGTTTGGGTTTATGATTTCCATTATATCTGGGAAACTTTCAGCCATTGTTTATTCAAATATTTTTTCTTTTCCCCTTCTTTCTCCTCTCCTTCAGGGAATCCAACTAGTATACATTCCGTTGCTTGAAACTTCCCCCTAAATCAGTGATGTTCTGTTCATTTTCTTTTTAGTCTTTTATTATCTCTGAGTTTCATTTGGATACTTTCTATTGATGTGTCTTCCAACTCACTTATCTTTTCTTCTGCAATGTCTAATCTACCATTAAACCCATACAATGTATAGTTGGCCCTCCATACCCACAGATTCTGTGTCAGTGGGTTCAACCAATCACCAACTGAAAATATTTTAAAAAATAAGTTTTCTTGCCCATGTGTACTGTTCAGTACTCAGATGAATACTCAAGGGGGACTCCATGTATATCTTTAGAGTTATCACTCTGTGTAGCTCTTTCCTCTCTGGTACTATACTCTGAACTCTCGATCTACCTCAAACCCCGTGGGAGCTCCATTTCTTCAACTTGGTGTGTCCAGCAGGTTCCTCCTGGGTTCACCCTCCCTGCACTGCAACCTAGAAATCCTCTCATGGTAGTAAGCTGGGGATTTGCTCATTTTCCCCCATTTCTTAAGAATAGCCATCCTTCATTGCCTAATGTCCAATATCTTGAATTCTGTTGCTTCATGTATTATGTCCAATTTTTTAGTTGTTTCAGGCAGGAGGAGAAATCTGGTCCCCATTACTCCATTTTAGCAGGAAGTGGAAACTCTGTCTGCCAGTTCCTTTCTTAGCAATTTCTTTCAACTTAAATAACACAGAGTCAGTATCCCTTGCAAATAACATGTCTGACAGATACACATCTACCTCTCCCTGACCTTAGCTCTCCCAATCCTTTCAGTTTTATTCCTTAAATATCTTAATTTTAATCATATAAGTTCATATATATGTGTGCATATACACATATATACATACATATACATTTAGTATGTAGCACATGTGATTATTATGTACCAGGTACTTTTCTAACTATTTTACTTCTGTTAACTCAATTTAATTTATCAACAATGCTATAAAATAGGAACCATTATTATACCCCATTATGCAGATGAGGAAACTGAGGCACAGAGAGGTAAAGTAAGTTTTCAAGGTCATAGGGTAAGTGGTTGAAAATTGGCAGGCTGAACAAGATCCCACAGAAGCACCACTACCTCTCTTCAAATACGTATACTTCCTTATGGTTCAAGCTATCATCATGTGTAAGGCTTTACTCATTTTTCTCCCCATCTCTTAAGAATAACCATCCTTCATTGCCTGAGCTACCATGTAACTGATGTGTCTACTTCCAAACTCTTCTCTTCATGGTAGGTAGAGTGACCTTTCAAATTCCAGATCTGATTCTATCATTGCACTGCTTAACATCCATCAGTGGCTTTCCTCGTCCTATTAGGATGAAACAAAACTCCTTAACACGCCTACGGTGCTCTCCTTGGTCTCAACCTTGCCCACCACACAGCTTTAGCTTTTATTCCACTTGCCCCTTTTTCTGCCACCCAGCTACTGTGGTCTTTTTTCAGAACGCTTGCTCCTTTCTGTGAAACAGCTCTTGTTCACACTATTCCCTCCCAGCTGGAACACTATTCCTTACCTCTTTTGGCAAATAAATTCCTTATCTATTTTGGCTCACTATA
>CAUYSK010066602.1:0-64637 GCA_963575035.1 Avahi laniger
CTAGGATTACATTGGCTTTGAAAGTAGATCCTGTGTGTATGTACAGAATTTAGCATTCCTTCACAGGCGTGTTTCGTCTATCGAACTCTTGAATAACTTTGTGGCAAGTTCACTCAGATGTGGAGTAGAGCTGACGTTCGCGAATTGGGAGCACTGTGCGGCAGTGAATGACGACAGCCTTGAAAACACAGTAGGATTTCATTCACAAAGACCCCGAAGCTGTGTCCCAAGATGTCCTTGCCGTCTGTGTCCCAGTAGATTGTGTTTAAGTTACTTTCTGTGAGTTTCCACACTTTGGAAGTGTTTGTATGTTTTTAAAAACAATTGCTCTTTTTTCAGCATTCTGATAAGGGAGGAGAAGAGAGAGATATTACCAGTTACATGTTTGGTGTCTCTTCCGATCAAAGCATTGACACTATTCCGTAGTTACGTTATTTTCCTTTCCTATTCTCCAGTTAGGCATTTCCTCCCATGAGAACGCCACTCCTGTGAAGCTGATACACAATTCAGCAGGACATCTCAACGGACCTGCCCGGACGGTTGGGGCCGCTCTGATTGGATACTTGGGTGAGTTAAATTGTTTTTGTTGTTCCAGACTTCTTTATTTGCCTGCAGGTTTGCACTCACTCTGCTTACTTGAGGGGTAGTTTTTAAGTTCATACTTTATAGCATTGACCTGTAGTGTTCTTGCAATATTTAGAGATTAATATCACAATCTCAAATTCCACTCAACTTTAAACTCGTAAACCTTTCATAAAATCCTACCGTTTTCCTTTTGTCAGCACTGATGAGTACTAACTACATACTTCTGTGTAACTTTTAGGTAAACTTCCAACTATGTTTAAAGGCAGGTATTAAAATTCAGAACTATTGTTGATTGTTTCATGGTTTGGTATGGCAGTGGTCTTGCTCAGGAGAGCTTCTATTCATAGAAATGAGCTACAAATTAAAGCTTTTGAGTATAAACACTGTGAATCTGAGGTATGATGACACCACTGCACTTTAGCCAGGGTGACAGAGCGAGACTGTCTCAAAAAAATAAAAATAAAAAAGAGTCTAGAGCTGATGGACATTCTATAAAGTCTTGTACATAATGTCTACTCTAAAAGAGTTGATTTTTTCAATTGGTTAGAATCGTGAGACATAATCCAATCAGGCCATCCAGAAACTTTGGATCCAGTGATTATGGCTTTTAATATATAAATCAGTAGATAATATTGGGTCCTTTTTAGATTAACAAAAAATGTTGTGTTGGTCAGAATCCTACATGTTTATCGGCCCTCGGCAATTTTTATTGTCCCAGTGATATGCACACATCTTTGTTTTTCTTTTTTTGATAATATTACATTAATACAGCAGTTTTCTTTATTCCAAAGCACATAATGGTTTTCTTTTGTTCAATAAATATTACTGAGTACTGCTTTGTGTCCTTTTCGCAAGTATAGCAGCACTGTGGGTTGGTGGAAAGAGCAGCGAGTGAAAAGTTCAGAGGTTCAGGTTGTAGGCCCTCATCTGTTACTGTGTGACACTGGACCAGACATTTAAGCTCTACGAACTTCGGTTTTCTTATCTGTAAACTAATGATACTGGCCCTAATTACCTTAGAAGGTAGTTTTCAAAATCCGGTGCCATAATATATGAAAGTACTGTGAGTACTGCAGTGCACATAAAAATATAAAATGTAGGTTATTTTATTTTTTAGAATCTCAATCCTGATCATTGGGCGAGTGACATTCAAACAATACCTTTCAAAAAATGTTAGGAGTGTAGATGTGATTTTTTTTTTTTTTTAATTGACCGACACAGTTCCAGGACTATGTTTCCGCAAAGTTATGCTCTCCTGGGGTCTCTGATGTACTGTTACTCAGATTATTTAGCTGGTAGAAGCTCTGGGTAATACTGAGTAATGTGCTTTCCTTGGCTTGTCTGTACAAAATACTTCATCCCTGCCAGGGTGGCCTCTCTAATGCCTCCCCCTAGTTCACAGAATTAAGGTGATTCTGCTCTCCCCAAGTTTATTTCCCAGCAGAAGCTACTGAGGCACTCACACTTTCCTCAAAATATGTTCCCAAAACCTCTGCACCTTGAGTACTGCCCACAGCTCCACAGTAGAAACATGTGCTTGCTCTAAAGCCCAGATCTTCTCTGCTCCCTCCTCTGTTCCCACACTCTTCCCTGAGAGCAGGTACCTTCGTATTTATTGCCTTCTCCCAAATTCTACCTTTAATTTTTTTTAGAATTTGCATTTTAGGACGGAATATCTTTTAAAAATAAAATTTGTAATTAATTAAAAACTTCTTAAGATGATCTATTCAGTTCTTGTTCACCTGGGGAATTCATTTTAATTATTTTTCACTGTCTTTTAATCAGGAGTAAGAACGTTTGTCCCTAAGCCTGTTGCCACTACTTTGCAGTACATTGGTGGAGCTGCAGCCATCCTGGGCCTGGTGGCCATGGCCTCTGACGTGGAAGGGTTGTACGCAGCCGTCAAGGCCCTGGTTTGTGTGGTCAAGAGTAACCCACTAGCCAGCAAAGAAATGGAAAGAATCAAGGGCTACCAGGTTTGTAACCGTAGAGCTTTGCCGTCGCTTCACTTTGCACCAAAAAAATATTCTAATTTTCATTGTTATTCATGTTGTTTCAAACTCTGGAAGAATTATATTGTCCAAATAAACTTAAAAGAGCCAGTATTTTTTATTAAAATGAACATGTGTCCAATGAGAATATGAATTGTTTAATTTATTCTTTATCTCAAGTCTTACTTACTAAACCCTTGAATTAGGCTACATTATTTTAACATTGCTTTGATACATTTGAATATATTTTCAGAACAATCATTTGCTTGTTTGGATGTTGTTGTCCTCTGTGGAAGTGGAAATGAAATGAAAGAGAGTCCTGTTACCCCATCCTCGATATATTGCTGGATCAGGGACAGAGCCAGGCCTCTGCCCATTTCTTTGTCTCTCCACTTCATCCTCTTTACCTCCCTTGTTTCTATTCCTGAAAACTCACGTGGAATTAAAAATATACAGTGTTCCTGTATCTACAGTCTGTACCAGATTTAGGCAGAAAGTTATTCGTAAGAAGAGAAACAAATATTTGAAACAAGATTAAATTCTTCTATCATAGATGAAATACAAATACCTTCTACAACTTCAGCCATTAGTTCTTGGTAGTGAATATACCATTTCCTGTGTTATATAGATATAATTACACTATTTTCATAAGTGGGAAAAATTTCAAAATGATTATTTGCAGCATTGTTCATCATAAAAAACAGGAACAATCTAAATGTACCAACAATATGAGAATGACTAATTATACTGAAAACATCCCTTAGCGTATCATTCAGCCCTTTAAAATTGTAATTATGAAGACTGTTTTCCAAAAGAAAAAAATCCTTTTATGAGGAGAAAAAGTACGAAATTGCAGGCACGTGATGGTAACGACTATTTAAATTATGGGTTTATGTAAACGTAGATGTTTTGATAATAGAGTGATAGGATCACTTTGTTCATCAGATTTTCTCTAATGTTATATTGTCATCATAAAAATTTAGAAATCAGTTTGAGAATCTCAGAAATTGCTCTCTGTAGGATTCTCCAGCGTGTGTGTGTGAGTGTGAGTGTGATGCATATGACGATTTATCAGCAGGTGTCTGGTGCCGCTTTCTTGCAGTTGCTGGCCATGCTGCTCAAGAAGAAACGTTCCCTCCTCAACAGCCACATCCTCCACCTGACTTTCTCGTTAGTGGGAACGGTTGACAGCGGACACGAGACCTCCATTATTCCCAATTCGACCGCTTTCCAGGACCTTCTCTGTGATTTCGAAGTACGTATATAAACACTAACTGCTAGTAGATTACCAGTGAACCCATTTCTTCTGTGCAGTTACAGAGTTAAACTATTTTATCTCTAAGATGTGTTTAAAGTTCTATAATTTTATGATCGTGTTAATGTCATTCAGCAAAGCATAAAAAGTAGAGCCGTGGGTAGGGTTCCTTCTCTCCAAGACACTCCATTTTGCAAATGTTTTTGAAGTGAAACGGTGCAACGCGTGTCTCCGACTAGCTCATCCGCTGCTGCCGGTGGCATGATAAGGGGCAAACGGTTTCATAGAAATTTTTTCTCAGTCATTGGGAGTCTACACCTGTCATTTTGGTTGCTAGCAGCTACACAGTAAAATAGCATTGATTTTGCCAAAATTACAAGATTTTCATTGCTGCTGTATCATTGCCCGTAGCAGCTTCTACCCGGTCCTCTCAAGGCTCCACTTAACCACTCATGTCCTTTCTCCACTTCTTGTCTCTGCGTACTGCATTCATGTACCATATCCCTGTCTAACTGGGATCTGTAGGCTTCGTGACTGCGGAGATCATCTCTGTCTCATTTGTCTCTGTATCCCCACCACCCAGCACAGGGCCTGGCACTGCGTTCGCTAACTGTGCTGTCTAGGCCCTGACTCTTCCTCCTCATAACTGCTGTAAGTTCCCTCCCAGACTGTGTGCCCTCATTGCTTTACTGAAACTGTATTTTCAAAGCTCATTAATGGCCGCCTTCTGAATACAAATTTATGGCTTATACTCGGTTCTCAGTATCCACGGCTCCCGGTAGCGTCTGATAGAGTTTGTTTCCCTCTTCTTCCAACTTACACTCTTCTTGCTAGCCTTCAGGAATCACTCACCTGGTTATGTCTTTCTTACTACTCTCTCTATAATTTTCTGGCTGTAGAGTGTTCATTATTTTACATGAAAATGTCTATCTTTATATTTTCCTTTATTTGTTGTTTTCTTTCCTTTAAACTCTCACTTAGTCCCACAGCCTAATTAATGTCTGTGGAGTTGACCCTCAAATCTCAATCTCTAACCTTGACATCTGAATAGCAGACTTATTTCTAACTTCTTGCTCAATATTTCCATTTTTATGTCTCAGCAACGCTTTAACTGAACTTAACATCCCTCCCAAATTAGTTCTTCCTTCTAACTTCTCTGTTTCTATTAAAAACACCACCAGCCAAGTGTGGTGGCTCACACCTTTAATCCTAGCACTCTGGGAGGCTGAGGCAGGAGGATCACTTGAGCTCAGGAGTTCAAGACCAGTCTGAGCAAAAGTGAGACCCTGTCTCTACTAAAAGTAGAAAAAATTAGCTGGGCGTAGTGGTACACACCTATAGTCCCAGCTACTCAGGAGGCTGAGGCAGGAGGATCACTTGAGCCCAGAAGTTTGAGGTTGCTGTGAGGTAGGCTGACGCCACGGCACTCACTCTAGCCCGGGCAGCAGAACAAGACTGTCTCAAAAAAAAAAATAAAAAAAAATAATAAAAAAATAAATAAAACAAAAAACCCTACCACCATTGAAATTGAAAAATCATCTTCCTTCTTCCTTCCTGTTTATAAGCAATCTGACATTAAGTCATGTGGAGTCTACTTTCACATTCCCAATAATCTACCTTTTCTGCTTCTATTCCTAATCCAAGCCCCAATCAGTTCTTCTCCTATCTGCTAGAATAACTATCACTTCTTTCCCCCTTTCCCCAGGCAATCCTCTGAGACCCCATTCTTTCAAGGGCATAATCATATCACTTATTCAAGAACTTCCAATAGTTTCTTTTCCTACATAGTAAAGTACATGTTTCTCAGCCTGGTATTCGAAGTTCTAATACCCAAACCTCTTATTCTTTTAGAAAGCACTTCTTGAATATTTTTGAACCAAGCTCTGTATTAGTTACTAAGGATGTGAAAATACAAGGCAGAGTCTATGTCTCGAGGCATTTAGTCCATTAGAAGAAAAAGACAAAGAAATAGGTAATTTAAAACTTGTGAAAGCAGAGAGAGATGCAGAGAGGATTATGGGCATACTCGGGAGACCTTCCTAACTTATCCTGACCTTGTTTTCACACGGTAACTGACACATTTAAATCAAGGATTATCTTTAATTTTAGATTTCTGATTAAAATTTAATATGCAAACATCAGAAATTTAGTTGCTTAACAAATTTTGGTTTTATTTTACAGTACCCTGCTCACTTTATGGCTTGAATAATATCCCTAATTACCCCAAACCACAAGTGATCTTTCGGTACCTAATTGCTCCCAGTTTTAGAATAGCCATTTGACACATACAAGTAAAATAATTGTAATAGCATACAAACATTTTCTTTTTTAGTGATTGTTCTAGAATTTATAATATACATCTAAAACAATCCAGTCTGTCTTTGGAGAATATTATGCCTTGTAAATACCTGCAGTGAAATACTTCCTTTTTTCCCTTTCCATCCTTTGTGCTATTGTTGTCATGACAGTTACTTTTACATGTTTACAATCCCCGCAATAGTTTGTGTTACTTTTGCCCTAAATGGTCAATTATTTTTAAAAGACATTTAAGAAATGTTTTATATTTGCCCACATACATAGTATTTATGACATTCTTCCTTTATGTAAATCTAAATTTCTGTCTTGTAAAATTCTTCTGCCTGGAGAAATTCTTTTAACAGTTCTTGTAGTGCAGGCCTGCTGGCAGTGAATTCTCTCATCTGGAAAAGTCGTCTACCTTTTCTTCCTTTCCGAAGGATATTTTTGCATGGAATAGAATTCTAGTCGATTGTTTTTATTTTGAAAATGTCAGTCATTTGGTGGTCCTCTTTATGTTTCTTCTGCTTGGGTTTATTGATCTGTAAGTTTGTCATTTTCATCAAATTTGAAATCTTTTAGCCATTGTTTTTTAAACTATATTTCCTGCTCCTCCCTCCCTTTTCTAGCCACCAATTATACATATCTTAGATTGCCTGATACTGTCTCACAAATCACTAATACACTAAATCTGGTCATTTCTTTTTACTATTTTTTTCTTATGGTTCATTTTGAATAGTTTCTATTGTTGGATCTTCAAGTTTACTGAATTGTTTTTCTGCAGTTTCTAGTCTGGCATTAGTACCATCCAGTAAATTTTTCATTTTAGATATTTTATTTTCCATGTCTAGTGTTTGGGAGATTTGGTTATCTTCCATTTCATTCCTCATCATTTTCGTGTTTTCCGTTATATTCTTTAGCATATGGGGCATATTTAGGACAGCTTTTTAATAGTGGGTTAATTCCATCATCTCTATCATTTTGGGGGCTATTTATTTGCCCTATTTTTAAATTTTTTTCCCCTGCATACAAGCAGTTTTATAGGGCTTTGCAAAATAATTATAAGTGATATAAATTCCATGTGCTGTATTTGTGTTTGTTGGATCGGCATTGGCATATTTTTAACCTGAAATATACCACTATTCTTTATTTTGTCATAGGTCTGGCTGCACGCACCATACGAACTTCATCTTTCCCTATTCGAACACTTTATCGAGCTGCTCACAGAGTCCAGGTATCGGTTCATTCCCATGTGGTTGTTCAGTTATAGAAACGGTGACAGCACAGTGTATAAGATCTTCTTTCTATTATAGCGAAGCTTCAAAGAATGCCAAATTAATGAGGGAATTCCAGTTAATCCCAAAGCTGCTGCTGACTCTTCGAGACATGTCTTTGTCCCAGCCTACTATCGCTGCTATCAGTAATGTGCTGAGCTTCTTACTGCAAGGCTTCCCCAACAGCAATGATCTGCTCAGGTAGTGAAATCTTCTCTGTCTGTCTTGTTGTTAAGATGAATGCAATGGGTTCCTATTCCTGCATAATAACACCTGTAATCTTAATACTATTCAGGATATTTGTGAGGCATGGAAAACATACATATCTTAGCATCTTATCTTTATGGAGCAAGGCCAATTGTTGCCACTAGTGAGTAATAGAATTTTGGTGAGAAAAGATAAAGGAATTAGCCGAATGAGATTGATTGGCCTGGACCTAAAAGTGTTCAGTATAGGAATTCCATATCTCTCTTCTCCAAGCCCTGCTAATTCATAAGTGTATGCGCTCTAGTAAGTACCTGGCATGCACGCACACACCTACAGACACACACCCCTAGAGCAGACATGCCATCTTTTTTCTATTTGGTCAGTATTACTCGAACATAAGATGATATTTTATCATTGCATGTTCAGAGTTTTTATATAATGTGAGTAATATTTTGCTGATAATGTGAAATGTGGTTTAAGACATGTTTATGGAGTGTCTAAGAAATGTTCTTGTGTTCACATGACAACCCCCAGTTTGGAAGATTATGGATGTTATGGAAGGGAAACAAGAAAAACGAACTACTCCATTCAAAGTATTTTCCACGTAGAGAATTGCTTAAACTGGAATTGATCACTCCTTTTCATGTGATCTCCGAGGCATCTCAGATGAAATCATACCCCTTTATTTGATTATTCTCTAATATCTAATCTGTGTGTTTGCGAACCACTCACTTTTATATTCATTTACCTTGAAAACATGTTTTTTAACTCAGTGACAGATTTAAAACTGAAACTGAAGAATTATTTCAGAGAATTGTAACTATCATTATCAACAATGCTTATTTAAAACTTATCCTAGCATTATAATGATCATTTTGCTAAAACCTATCAGAGTTTTTAATTTTTTCCTTACTTTAAAATGAAGAAACAAGCACCCACAGAAATTAAACTACTTGTCCCAGGTTATATGGTTATAAAGTAATAGAGCCAGGATTTTAATCTCATCTGTAAACCCAAGTTCTTAACCACTAGGTTACAGTGGATCCATACAGATAATGTTAGAACATTTTAATATGGATCATGCAGTTTGGTTTTTGAAACAGTTTGGGTGTTAGTACATTAAAGAATTCATATTTCTGGAAAACTGTATTGTCCCTATATTTTAAAAACATTATCGTATATAGTGTTACTTGGGATAGCCCAAGAGGAAGCAAACCAAATATAATCACCTAGAGGTCCCTAAAAGATTAGTTAAAATAAGCAGGATTTTTTTTTCTTTGTATTTTGTTTCTTTGTACTTTGTTGTTTTGGGAGAGAAGAAAAATAAAATCCATAACATTTTTTTCCTTTATTTAAAGATTTGGCCAGTTTATTTCTTCTACTTTGCCAACCTTTGCAGTTTGTGAGAAATTTGTAGTTATGGAAATAAATAATGAAGAGAAGCTTGACACTGGTGAGTTGATTCTGGAGTTTCGAAAAGTTAGTGGTCAACTAAGTACTATGCCCCTTTGTCTTGCACAAATTAGACCTGAATTATATGTCATTATATTACTTTTCTCCTTACCGTTACTTTTTGTGGTCTTTCGTACATGTATTTGTCTTATATCAGGCCTATACAATACACAGAAGTACAGTGTTGCCTACAAAATGTAGTAGGGTATAAATTTTATTTTGAAAATAAAATCTTTCCTATTTTCAGAGTATTCATAATGCATATTTTTCCTCCCTTTGTTCTCATATATTTTTCCAGTTGCATATTCTAGGACAGGAGAGTTGCTTGGAAAGCATTGAAAGGACCTTTTAGATGGACCTCTGGAATTAAATTCACAGAATCTGAAATTTGTTCAGCATTATTTACATTATTACCCTGTTACATTATTCCAAAATCATATCACATAAAGGATTTCCTGTAAACTCTCACAACCCTTTCCTCATGCAGGGTCAAGAAGGAATACTATATGGTAGTAAGTATCACCGCCTCCCAAAGGAGTTCTTCTCCATGTTGGTTGTCCCTCCTGAGCACCGCCTCTCCCATGCTTCATGAGTAAGAGAAAGGGGTATAATCACAGTTTTCAAAGGAGAGATGGAGAGATCTGAGTGACTTACTGCAAATCAGAGTCTGTTAGTGACAGAGTCAGGACCAGCACATCAGGGCCCTGACCCGTGACTGCCAGTTCACGTGGAGTAATGTTGATATTTCTTTGGTGAAGCAAATTAATTAGTGGATGAGAAGAATAAAGATCAGATCAATGTAAAACTGAATAAGTGTTCTATATAATCTTGCTACAACTCTATGAAATTGGTACTATTATTCCGATTTTACAAGAGAGGAAACTGTGGCCCAGGAAGATAGAAGTAAAAGAAACATACCCAAGATCATACCGTTGACCTAAGTAGTCCAAACCAACATTCTAAGCTTTCAACTACTATACTATTCTACCATATGCAAAGATTATTTCTAAGTTTTGATTTAATATAAGCTGAGTAATTATGAATTAGAAAGTGAAAATAAAGATCATTGGAAATACATAACATTTTTTCAAGTATAAAAATACGGTAAAAATATGTCTCTAATCTTCATATTTCCTTGCTGTCTATGAAATTCAGTAACCACAGCGGTATTGTAAAGTTTTTTAATATATAGAGCACTGTAGCAGGAATGTGTAAATTAGTAAATTTTTTCTCTTGATCTACCAAGTTGATTAGACTATTACTCTCATTGTCACTTTATTGCCATTTGAAATAATAGAAGCATGGCTGCTAGTCTAGTTAGTGTATAACATTTATTATTGGTATCTCAAAAAATTAAAACAGTGATTTTTTTCTTGCAAGTAATATTCACAGTATTCAGAATATATGCCTACCAAAAAAATGGCTTGAATAATGCCAAACAGCGATGTACTAACCAAGGCAAAAAATATACAGTGAATAGCATAAAAGGGTGATACTGTGTGAAATAACAGTTTGAGTGGGAATAAGTTAACCTGAAGATTTCTTACAGAGTTCTTTGTTTTTAAATTGTATTTGAAAATTAGGGACAGTGAAAAAGGAAGACAAAAATTAAGGAGAATTTTTCATTTCTGTGTAGATCGACACTTTGTTAGAGAAAAATTAAAAGGAAGCAGTTCTTAGAGAAATACAGGTTGTATGGTATGCTTTTGACAAGGCAATTTGCAAGTTACCAATCTATGCCTCTTAAAAGAAGAAGGGATTTTGAGTTCCCCTTGGTAGCATGGAGCATTCTTAGTGGTTAAGACACTAAATTAGCATTTTAAAAGACAGGTTAAAGGTGATAATAATCCATTGCCCAAACAAGTAAAAGTATTAACCATGGTGAAGTTTAGCCTGAGCCTCATTTCTAGAATAAGGGAAAGTAGAGGCATACCTCAGAGCTATTGTGAGTTCAGTTCCAGAACACTGCACTAAAACAAATCACATGAAATTTTTTTATTTCCCAGTGCATATAAAAGTTATGTTTACACTATACCGTAGTCTATTTAAGTGTGCAGTAGCATTATATCTTCTTAAAAACCAATATTTATACCTTAATTTAAAAATTCTTCTGAAAAATGCTAACAATCATCTGCACATTCAACGAGTTGTAATCTTTTTGCTGGTGGAGGGTCTTACCTTGATGTTGATGGCACCTGACCAAGCAGGGTGGTGGTTGCTGAAGGCTGAGGTGGCTGTGGCAATTTATTAAAGTAAGACAATGGTTTGAGGTGATGGATATGCTATATTACCCCTGATTTAAAAATTATATACATGTATGGAACATTATATACATGTATGAAAACATCACACCATACCCCATAGTTACATACTGTGTATCAATTAAAAATAAGAAAAAAGCAAAAAAAAAAAAAACAACCAACAACAGTATTGAAGTGTGCTGCATGGATTGACTCTTCCTTTCAACAAAGATTCCTCTGTAGCATGTGATACTATTTTACCCACAGTCGAGATTCTTTCAAAATTGGAGTCAGTCCTCTCAAAAACTATCCCTGCTTTATCCACTAGGTTTATGTAATATTCTAAATCCTTTGTCATTTCAACAGTGTTTACAGCATCCTTACCAGGAGTAGATTCCTTCTCAAGAAACCACGTTCCTCGCTCATCCGTGAGATGCAGCTTTTCATCTGCTGAAGTTCTATCATGAGATTGTAGGAATTCGGTCATATCTTTAGGCTTCATTTCTAATTCTAGTTCTCTTGCTGTTTCTACCAAATCGGTACTTCCTCCACTGAAGCCTTAAACCTCTCAAACTCATCCATGCGGGTTGGAATCAACTTCTTCTAAACCCGTATTCATGTTTGTTTTGACCTCTTCCCATGAATCATGAGTGTTCTTAGTGATATATAGAACGGTGAATGCTTTTCCAAAAGGATTTCAATTTACTTTGCCCGGATCCATCAGAGGAATCACTAACTACGGCTGGTGTAGCCTTATGAAATGAATTTCTTAAATGATAAGACTTGGAAGTTAAAATTACTCCTTGATTCATGGGCTGCAGAATGTTTGTTGTGGTAAAAGGCCTGAAAATCACATTAATCTTGTACATCTCCATCTACATGTTGGATGACCCAGTGCATTGTTGATGGGCAGTAAAATTTTGAAAGGAATCTTTTTTCCTGAGCAGTAGCTGGCAATAGTGGGCTTAAAATATTCAGTAAACCATGCTGTGCACAGATGGACTATCATCTAGACTTCATTGTTCCATTTGTAGAGCACAGGTAGAGTAGATTTAGCACAATTTTTAAGGACCCTAGGATTTTCCAAATGATAAACGAGCATTGGCTTAAAGCCATCAGCTGCATTAGCCCCTTATAGGAAAGTCAGCCTGTCCTTTGAAGCTTTGAAGCCAGGTGTTGACTAGTCCTCTCTAGCAATGAAACTCCTAGATGGCATCTTCTTCCAGTAAAAGCCTGTTTCATCTGCACTGAAAATCTGCTCCTTCTCTGCAGCCACCCTCATCGATGATCTTAGCTAGGTCTCCTGGATACCTGCCCGTTTCAGCTTCTACATCAGCAGTTGCTGTTTCAGCTTATACTTGTGTTGTGGAGCATTCTTTCCTTGAACCTTATGAACCAACCTCTGCTGGCTTCCAGCTTTTCTTCTGCAGCTTCCTCACCTCTCTCAGCTTTTATAGAATGAAAGAGAAAGTTGGATCCTTGCTCTGAATTGGGCTTTGGCTTAAGGGAATGTTGAGGCCGATTTGATCTTCTGTCTGGACCACTAAAACTTTACCCCTATCAGCAAGAAGGCTGTTTCATTTTTGTATCATTCGTGTTTTCACTGGTGTAGCACTTTTACTTTCCTTCAAGAACTTTCCCTTTGCATTCTCAGCTTGGCTGAATGTTTAGCATGAGAGGCGTAGCTCTCTGCACCTGTCTCAGCTTTCAACGTGCCTTCCTCACTAGGCTTCATTGTGTCTAGGTTTTGATCTAAAGTGAGAGATGTGTGACGCTTCCTTTCACTTGAACATTTAGAGGCCGTCATAGGGTTATTAATCGGCCTAATTTCAGTATTGTGTCTCAGGGACTAGGGAGGCCTGACGAGAGGGAGAGTGAAGGGGGACTGGCTGGTCACTGGAGCAGTCAGAACACTCACAACATTTATCGATTAAGTTCACTGTCTTCCATGGGTGCAGTTCGTGGCACCCTAAACAGTTAAATACATCAAGGATCACTAATCACAGATCACCGTAACAGACATTATAATAATGGAAAGGTTTGAAATAGAGAATTAACCAAAATATGACAGAGACACAAGGTGAGCACAGGCGGTTGGAAAAATGGTGCCTATAGACTTGCTAGACATAGGGTTGCCACAAACCTTCAGTTTATAAAAAAACACAGTATCTGCAAAACACGGTAAAGCCGAGTGCCATGAAAGCAGGTGTGCCTCCCTGGGGACTGAGACCCATTAACCTGTAGCTCTTTCGTAGCGGAGCTGGGCTAGAGCCCCGGGCTGCAATTTTCCAGTTCCATGTCCTGCTGGTACTATCCACGGAGAACCACTGCATTCCTTTCCTGCCTTTCTTTCCCAGTGGGTTTGTGTGCCTGTACCTCACTTCTGAGCTCTTTAATTCTGACTTTCCTTTAGGTATTAAATTTATTGAATAAGTCTATATTGCCTGTTTTGAATTTCTAAATCTTAAGGATTTAACTGTGTCTTTCAAAAAGAAATTAAAAATTAAATTTTGGGAAGGTTGAGGGTCTCTGGTAATTACTATTTTTATTTGTATGATCCTCATTTGATGGGATGGGGATGGGAATATTAATGCAAAAAAGGGCTCACACAGCCTTTATCATCACTGGTTTAGAAAGTGTCAAATGTAAATGAAGAATTTTGAGGGTTCTAAAGAGCAATGATTTAACCGACCCTTTTTCTCGTCCATTTTAATGGAAAGCACTCCGAAAGAAATGTTTCCTAAAAGATATATTTTTCAGTGAGATTTCAAAGAACCATGTCATGTATTTTATTTTTGTTTATCTGCTAGAGGGATTTTAATATATTTATTTTTGTTTTAGGAACTGAAGAGGAGTTTGGAGGTCTTGTATCTGCTAATCTTATACTTTTGAGGAACAGACTTCTAGATATCTTGCTAAAACTAATTTATACATCTAAAGAAAAGACAAGCATCAATTTGCAGTAAGTAAAACCTTAGAATTGGTTGTACCAATTGCTGTTACTGCTTTCTTCATGTTAGACAAAAGAAGGCCACTGACTTCAAACAGATTTTTTTAACCCTGAAATTTATACTATTTCAAGAATGAAACCTGATCTTCTTTTTTTGTCTTAATGTGAAATCCTAATCTTTTAAATAAATTTTATTTCTTTTATATCCATCTGTCTTTGAACAGAGCTTGTGAAGAACTGGTCAAGACACTGGGTTTTGACTGGATCATGATGTTTATGGAGGAACACTTGCATTCCACCACGGTGACGGCAGCAATGAGGATCCTCGTCGTCCTGCTGAGTAATCAGTCTATTCTCATCAAGTTTAAAGAAGGACTTAGCGGTGGAGGATGGCTTGAACAGACAGATTCTGTCCTAACTAACAAGATTGGAACTGTGTTAGGTATGAGACTTTTATAGGCAGCTGCTTAAAAATAAGCTGTTCTGTTTTTAAATCTTACGTAAATGTATACTTCAATTTATCTGATGATGATTAATAAGAGTTTTGAATTTTAATTAATGATACAATGAAAAGCTTAGAAGATTTCAAATTTTTTTTTTTTTTAATTACTAGTCAATCTGAAGTCAGGGATAAGATATTACAATTTGAAAATTCAGGGAATTCCTTAGGAATTTTTGTAGTATAGGTCCCTTTCTATTCTGTAAGTTAATAATTACCAAATTATTAGTAGAACTGAATTAATAATATTTATTTTGTGTTTGTGCCAGTTCCTAAACACTTGTCATATAATAACATTTCATTTTCACAGTACCTCTGTGAGATGTAAATACCCATCATACCCATTTTACAGATTAGAAAGCCAAGGCTTAGGGGTGAAGTCACTTGTCACATAGCTAGGAAGCGTCAAAATTTGGATCCATTTCACTCAAATCCGAAGACCATGCTTTTAATAGTTATGTTGCCGCTCAAGGATTTAATCTCAATCAATGTTTCAGCCAAAGCTGCTTCTCTGCTTACTAGTATCATGGCTATTTTCAGCATACAATTGATCATTTCCCTATTATTAGAAAATTGCAGTTTCCTGTGTTAGCTTTATTTCAACTTGTATCTGTCTGTTCACATTAGTGATCTTAGCTTGGAAAATACTTACTGGAAAATAATTTTTTTTATTGAGAAGTATGCTCATTCAATCCCTAAATTACTTTAAAAATACATTTGTCACTGTAACATTACATTTTAAAATCATAATTGTTGTATGTCTGATCTTAAGGAGCTTATATCACAAATATTAACTCTTATAGGAAAATGGGGAATCAGAATTTAATATGTAATTTATTTATAGAAAAAATGTAACTATCAATATCTAGGTTCTGACTGTACTGCTTCTTCAAATATCAAAGCAAATGATAGGAAGACAGATCTTTCAGCGTAGTACTATTTTATTGTTATTTCACATGTGAAAAATGTCTGAACATTGTATATGATAAAAAGTGACATCATTTTCATTTCACTGATGATTTCTCAAGAAAATTGTTTCAAAATATACATTTTTAATTATCATTATAGGTACTTTTGTGCTTGATAAATAGATCACTATTTTTCACGAATTCTGGGAAATTAAATGTGAGTTCTGTTGAATATGTAAGTTATAAATGCTGATGATAGTACTGCTTCTTTTGAAGGCCGAAAGCAGCCGTAATAATAACACCTAAGATTTATAATACTATATTATGGTTTGCAAAATTCTTTCATATATATTATCTCATTTGTCCTTCATGATTCTGGATACAGATATATATTAATATTTCACAATATATAAATTTTATAGGAAATAAATGAAACCTAATGAATATAAATTAAGGATTAATTTCTCTACTTAGGAATTTAAGACTCAACTATACAAGAGTCCTGGACCAGGCAATAACAGTGTCTAAGACTCTGTCTTATGACTATTAGACTTAAAATTTTCACCGTCCTACATCACTTTAGTAATATTAAAAAGAGGTGTTACCATACCTGACCCACCTGACTTTATGTCTTAGAATTTTTTTGTCCTTCATTGATACCTGCTTGCACTTTGCATGTGCTGCTTTGATTCCAAAAAGGAAACCTAGATATTCAATTTTAATTTGATTCCATTTAATTTCCCCTGAATATCTATATGACACACACATATATGTGTGTATATAAACATGTGTCATCTCATTTGATTCTAGCTCTGTTTGATCTGATGAACAACCTAATGTTTTTGACTGTTTAAATGCACATTTATTTATGAATTTTTTCTTTATAAAAATACCTCGCACATAGCCATAACTTGAATCTAAATTAACACTTATTGTATATTAAATATTTTTTAAGATTAATTATAGAGGAAAAATAGTATGAAACTTCAAAAAGAAAATGAGAATGCTAGTATTGGGGTTTTTTTTTTAGAACCTGAAGTTGAATAAAAATTTATGTTCCTGTTTAACATATAAAATACTACTTTATGTCTTGTGATTATTTTTTTATTTTAATTAATCGAGAGAGGGAGAGAAAGAGAGGGAGAGAGAGAGATGAGGTCTTGCTGTGTTGCCCAGGCTGGGTTCAAACTCCTGGGCTCAAGCAGTCCTCTCACTTCAGCCTCCCAAATAGCTGGGATGTCTTCTGATTTTTTAGAGCTCAAAACATTTTTTTATTTTCATAATTTCATTTAGAACTTACTATAGACACAAAATCAATTCCGTCTTCTAATCTAGCCAGTCTTTCAGAAATGCGGCAATGTCATTGACAAGAGCAAAGGAAGTAGCATAATTTTATAGGCTCTAAAGTAGAGACATCAGGTTTCAAATCTTCCGTCATACCACTTTGTGAATTTGAACAAAACACATATTTTCTATGGTATAAAAATGATAACAGGAGTTTCTAAAGCACATGTTCATTGTGATTAACAAATGTGATGATATATGAAAGAGTTTGGTAAATTGTTATACAATTTTTATTAATTAAAAGAGCATACTATTTAAGAAGAAACCTAGACATAAATTTTTCTTTTATTACGTAAAATAGTAGTTGCAAATATGTGCTTTACTTCATTCTGGAAAAAAGTTTAAAAGTGTGAATATTTGAAATATAAATTGCTTCAGAATAAAAATTAATCCTTCATCTATTGGTTGCTAGTCACAAAAGTCTTCCATTGAAAATTTGGCTGTGTACTGAGTGCTTTACTAGGTTCGAGGGTGGAAAAAGAACCAAATGTTTGGAGTATGTCCTGAATTTAGTTATGAAGCAGAAGAAACGGTATTGATACAAATGCTGATGCTATAGCCATATTAATAAGCACTGATCATCTCCTGAAAAAGCTGGGTTTCTAGAAGGGATTCTGACTGTTCAGCTGAGCCTGTGGGTTGCTATAGCCACGAAGGGCTTGAATTTGCCATCCCACTGCCTGGCCACTTTCCAACAGATTACAAATCCCATTGTGAGGGAAGATCGTTTTGCTTATTCATTTAGTTTTGTCTCTAAATTTGTAGATAACTTGAAGTGAACTAGCTCATCATGATATTCAGGACAAATGAAATATATTAACTATAACAAGCATATTTTTAAGTTACATTTTTTAGCATCCTAAATTTTGGCTGTGTTTTAGTTTTCACTTTCTTCTTGGGGAAATACAAGCAGGAACGTGAGAGCTCTTCTGAGGTTATGCTTTTAATGAGTAGAATTTATATGCCCTTAGGAAGCATTTTCAAAGTCTTGTATCTGATTGTTTCAGCTATATTTCTAAATGTATATCCTAATAGATTAACTTGCTAAAGTCAAATAGCTGGTGAAGCAAAACTTTTGACTGCAAGATTAATTCAACAATTGAATACTTAATTGCCTGTAGTAATGCAAATGTTCCGGATAGAAATGTTACAGGTACTGAATGACTGCTTTCTTTGTCGTTAATGCAGCGTGGCTGTCGATTGCTAATTTTGTGCTTATTGTCATCTTTCCTCTTCTCTTAGGATTCAACGTGGGCAGGAGTGCTGGGGGGAGATCGACGGTCAGGGAGATCAACCGGGATGCTTGTCATTTTCCCGGTTTTCCGGTCCTGCAGTCGCTCCTTCCCAAACACACTAATGTCCCTGCCCTCTATTTCCTCCTCATGGCATTATTCCTGCAGCAGCCAGTTAGTGAGCTGCCTGAGAACCTGCAGGTCAGTGTGCCTGTCGTCAGCTGCCGATGTAAGCAGGGTGGCCAGGTAGGAATGACCTAGTAAGGTGTGAGTGTGATTACATGTGCCAAAGAATCTCCATAGAGTAATGGGTAATCGCAGTAAAACCACCGCTTTTCTCACGTTAAAGTGGATTTGGGATACAAAAATCTAAAAATACCATAGGAAATTTTCTCAAAAAGAATTCCTTTGTCCTTGTTTGGACTTTTTTTTCTGTATGATTACTCTGTATGATTATATATGCGTAAAGATTTTGAGTGCTCTTTAGAAGAATGATTTTTATCTAGAAAAATAATTTCATTTCCATAAAATTAAAAATGAAAAGAGTCGTTTGTATACCATAAATTAATCGAGTGGGTATGACAGGATTCTCAGTGCAAATTCTGATTAAAAAAAAATTAATCACTTAATGTTAAATAACCATCCACATTAAGAAAATAGTAAGACTTTACTTTGTTTACTTTAATTGAAGACTGTTAATGTCTGTATACAGCTTATGTTTGTTACACTACAAAAACTTAGGAATTTAACTTTTAAACTCAACTTTTCTTCCATCCTAATGCTAAATGCTATTCAAATCAATTCTAGTAGTTGACAAAACCTTTTAAGGGAAAATGCTGAATCTGTACACTTACGTTAAATCAAATTACAGATTCACGCTTCATAGAGTTTTGTTGGTTACGTAATTTTTCAAAATACGCATGACACCATAAAGTATTATGTAAAACTGCTAGGAATAAATTTCCTCAAATTGATTTTTATTTTGTCAAATCTTACCTTTAAAAATTCCAAAATTAAATTAGAACATTGCTGAGAACGGGAAGGGAGTTCAAGGTGCTTTCTAAAAAAGATCCTCTTTAAAACCATCAGTTCTATAATCTCATCTTATGGCTAATTAACATGTGTTTTGTTTGTTTTCTTTAGGAAAATTAGCAGTGTTTTCTAACTAGATACGTAAGACAGGATGTGATACATGTTATTCAACTTTATTTATAAGTATATAAATGAGTTTTAAAATGTAGAATGCAGGAGTACTAGGTCTTTATCTCTTTATCATTGCTGACTTTAAAAAAAACTAGTTTCAGAGAAATTTTAGAATATTTGAACTTATGAGGGTCTCTAATGAAAAAAGTTAATAGTGGCTAATGTTTAATCACTTTCACCTCTGCAGTTTGATTTGGATTCTATTTGGACATTTATCTTTGGAGTTCCTGCCTCCAGTGGAACCGTGGTCTCTTCTATCCACAATGTGTGCACAGAAGCTGCTTTTTTATTACTGGGAATGCTTCGCAGCATGCTGAATTCGGTAAGTTTGCTGAGATACCGAGACCTGTTGGTAGTGCCTCCTGCCTGGGATTTTTTTTTGTAAACAGAGGAGTCCTTTGGTAACATAGCTGTTTATTTACAACGTGATCTCTGAAACCTCAAAGTCTGTTTTATTATTTCTAACGTAAGAACAGACTATACAGTTTTTAAGACCAGGAACTCTCAAGCCCTACCTAGTTCAGATCCTACGTATGGAACTTCAGAAATACGAACCTCAGCTGTGTGCCTCAGTTTCTTCATGTTTAAAATGCTGATGATAACAGAATTTATCTCTTAGGGTTTTTGTGAGGATTTAATTAATTAGTGTGCACATAAAGCGTTTATAAGAGTGCCTGGTATATAGTAAGTGCTTCAGAAGTATTAACTGGTATTAATATTATTAATGTAATAAAGTATATGTTACAGTGTATACATATGTAATCAATGTATATTACAGTATATGTTACAATAATATTATTTTAACTTTTCAAATCACTTTCATTTAGAAGTTAAAAATGTTAACAATGTAAGTTTTCTTTTTGTTTTTCTGTTCTGATTTTTTCTGACTTAAAGTACTGAAAAAGAGTAAATGACAGAATTTATGTTCCTATCTATTTGATGGGAATACTGTGAATAATGGCTTAATGTGTTTACACAGTTTAGGATGACTTTGTAAGAGGAAATGTTAACTTAGACTGCTTGAATTACACATACCTGACAAATCTAATTTTAGTCAAAACTATTGTTATGTCATCTAAGAGCAGAACATTACCATCAAATGCATTAATTCAGAATGCTTTAGGATTCTTGTTTTGTCTCACCCATTCTCCTAGAAGGTGAAAAAAAAAAAAAGGATTCTTGCTTTGGTGCCTACTTATAAACAAATTTAAAAATCTAAGTTAAAAAGAAAGCCATTCTCTGGGCAGGTATCAGGAGATACACATGGTTCAATTATGCAGTATTCTTTTTATGTTTTTTTAAGCCTCGTTGTTGTGGTCGTATCACATAATGCTTAAGTGTGAGGCCCGGAAAGGTGAAGTACCTTCCCCATCTTTTATGGTAGCTCCTAATTCTGACACGCAGCACAGTGAGGCAACATTGTACTCGTGTTAATGTGATGAGTAATCAAAACCGCTGACTTTAGTTAATTAGCCCAGCTGTGAGTGATCCAATGCATAGACAAACATCCTATCAGTTTCTAAGGGGACTGTTTTTGTTTCAGCTAATTTCTAGGTTTGTTTGCATGTGTGTACACGAGTGTGTGTGCTTTATAGAGTTCTGGA
This sequence comes from Avahi laniger, assembly GCA_963575035.1. Lineage (NCBI taxonomy): Eukaryota > Metazoa > Chordata > Mammalia > Primates > Indriidae > Avahi > Avahi laniger. The sequence continues at coordinate 21,040 of CAUYSK010066602.1, forward strand.
CCAACGATAGATCCAGTTTTATAAGAGTAGTGAGTGATGGGTTCCTAGAGTAATTTTTATCAGTGCCCGTTACTCTAGCATCGTATCTCTCCTCGCGCTCCCAACAGCCGTGGCAGTCGGAAGAAGAGGGGTCGTGGCTCCGGGAATACCCCGTGACGCTGATGCAGTTCTTCAGATACCTGTACCACAACGTGCCCGACCTGGCCTCCATGTGGATGAGCCCCGACTTCCTGTGCGCGCTGGCAGCCACCGTCTTCCCCTTCAACATCCGCCCGTACTCAGAGATGGTAGGAGGGGTGGGGAATGTCAAAACTGGAATTCGTCTGTCCCGATGGTTAGCAGATGGGTTTTTTTTTTTGTCGATCTCTTAGGCTTTTGACCAGGTTATAGTTTCATAACTTAGTGCCCCACCGCTTTCATCATCCGGTGTCCTCAGCTGCCCACACTTTCCTCCTGCTTTCCCCTAAAATAACAGTCTACTGTGCTTCCTTTTCTCATTCACCATATTCCTGTAAGTCCCTTGTTAGTAACTGCCCTTTCCAAGCAGTCGATCCATTTCTCATGTGATGATAACTCCGTAGTTGATTCTTTTCAGGTAAATGAACTCTAGTCTAACGGAACTTCTTTCTGTTTCATATTAGGCATTAGGCTGAATTTAATCCTTATAAATGACTTATAGGTTTCATGACTTTATAAAAAATAAAGTATATGTTGGTCCTTTCTTCTCAACTTTTCTTATTTCGTTCAACTTTTATTTTTCTTATACGAATTTAGTAGAAAATTATTAGACTATAATCATATAGAGTATAGATACTTCTCTCTATTTTAATCTCTTTTAATTTTATTTTTTTAATTGACAAATAATTGTACATATTAATGGGGTACATAGTGATGTTTCAGTACATATATAATGATCAGATCAGAGTCATTAAAATGTCATATCAAACATTCATCATTTCTTTATATTAGGAATATTCAATATTTTAGCTATTCGAAGCTATATATTATTGTTAGCGGTAGTCAATCCTGTAGTGGTGTAGAACACTAGAATTTATTCTTCCTATGTAGCCGTAATTTTGTATCCTTTAACAAATCTCTTCCCATCCCTGTTTCTCCTCTACTGTTCCCATTCCTAGTATCCTCGCTTCTACTTTTTCATTTTATGAGATCAACCTTTTTTTAGCTTCCACATATGAGTGAGAATATGTAGTGTTTAACTTTGTTCCTGGTTTATTTTACGTAATTCTTTTCTTCTTTAGAATAGGCCCATAAGACAGTCATTCCTCCATAATACTTCCGAATTTCACGATGTTTCCTCTCATTCCTACCACGTACTCTAGGGCCTGGGATAAACTGCCTTCTTCATACAAATTTTCCGCCATGTATAAAGGTGGAATATTCATTGTACAATTATGGGGATTTATAGGAGAAAGACAAGTATAACACATGACCTTAATACCTCGATTTGTTTATAATTTTAGAATCCTCATTTTTGGTAAAAATTGACCCTCAGTGCTATCTCAGTGCCTTTCCGTGTCAGCACTTTGTAATCTATCTGCTCGTCTGTCTCTCTCAAAATTAGCACACGTTTTATTTATTTATTTATTGGGGTTTTTCAACTTGCAAAGAAATGGATCACCCCTTTGGTGCTAACATTATGCCAGATTTTCTTCTGAAATTTTGTCAGATTTGACTTCTCATTATATAGATTCCAAATATGCAAATATAGTCATTCTCACTTTATTATTTAGGTGCAGTTATCCACAGTAGACCTATAATTTAGCATAATGCAGATTGTATTGTTAGTCATCAATCAGAAAGACCATGTGTTGAGTAACCTTGACATGTGCTACCAGATTACTACCTTGAACCTGAGGGTCAAGTAAAGCAGAGTGAAATAATGTGCTGAGCAGCTTAATAAGTGGTAAATGCTGAAAGAAGATACTGCTGCTGCAACTATTTTATTTTTAGGAACCACAGAAGTAAAAACGTCAAATAAAATCTACTGCGCTTACCATGTTTTTCCACTTGGTTTTGCCAGGTGACCGATCTTGACGATGAGGTCGGCTCTCCGGCAGAAGAGTTCAAAGCATTTGCGGTGGACACAGGGATGAACAGGAGCCAGTCCGAGTACTGCAATGTGGGAACCAAGACATACCTGACCAATCACCCAGCTAAAAAGTTTGTTTTTGACTTCATGCGCGTCTTAATAATAGACAACCTCTGTCTCACCCCTGCCAGCAAGCAAACGCCACTGATTGATCTCTTGTTGGAGGTAAAGACCAAGAAATGCGTTTGCATCTCCTCTGCATTGCTTTTGTAATTGGAATGTTAATGAGCACGCAAGTTCTATGCCAGAGATTTCTAATTCTTCAGAGTTATGTATGGGCAGAAGGTATCGTGGGCTGTAGAAAGGCTTTAATCTTACCTAGGCTTTAGACTCCATCAGTTTGTTCTTTTTTCCGTTTCCTCAAGCACATCTCGAATTCGATCCTTTATCACCCTTTCTCTAGGAGTTGGCAAATGTTTTTATAAAGGGCCAATTAGTAAATATTTTCGGCTTTGTGGGCCATATAGTCTGTGTCGCAGCTATTTAACTGCACTGTTGTATTAATAGCTAAAAATCAGCCGTGCACACTACGGAGTGTGAGGGCTGAGCATAGCTGTGTTCCAACAAAGCTTTATCTACAAAAGTGGGCCCCGGCTGGAAATGGCCCACAGGCCATAGTGTGTCAGCCCCTTCCCTAGACATCGACGGTACCGAGTAGCATTGTCTCCTCACCCCACAACTCCCTACTTTAGTCCTGTTACCCATTATTCCCAGACGTTATTGCCATTAGCGTGCCGTGCAACTTAGACGTGGTACGTGTTGCACACGTATGTGCTCAGTATATACTTGTCGAATTTTCCCCAAGGCAGCAAAACTTCTAGGTTGCTCGCCTGTTCTGCCAGTATGCGGTATGGATCAGCTGATGGATCAGAAGATGAGAGTGGCTCTGAGCCTTAAGGGGCCTCACTCTTGGCTCTAGACATTAGCCATCCATCCCTGAAAAACATTAAAAATGTTCACTTAGAAAAGTCTAAAGAGAAAATAAAAGATCACAGAGAGGGAATTTAATATGATATAGTTCGTTTCCTATACATTCATGTTCTTTTAGCCAAGTCATACAAATAGGGTCAAATAGTACATGCCAGGGGCTCTTAAAATAGCATGCTTTAAGTTTTAATCTGTGCAGATGTCTGCATTTCCGTCTGAGGAACTTCCTGCGCGCCTTCAGCAGTCTGACAGCTGAGCCTGAACCTTCTCTGCTCCCTCTAGTGGCTGATACAGTTAACTTTTTAATTGCAAACTGAAGGCCACAGATGCTTATCTTATTCATGTGACAATATCTCCATTTGGTCAATTAAAATAAATCGGTAATGTAATTTGGATACCAGTCATGCTAAGCATTTTAATCAGGACCACAATGTTTAATAATGGTAGAAGAATAATTGGTTTCATCAGTAAGCCATGTAGTAGAATTTTAAAACATGCATGGTAGAGCTTGTCCCCTTTGAAAACTTTAAAAAGATCTAAGAAGGAGAATAGCCAGCATCTTAGTATATAGGGTAAAAATTTGAAGTATTCTATGAAAAAATGGCGTGGTAATTGGAAAATAACAGGATAGAGTTCAGAAGAGATGTGTTCAAGAAAGCATAACTGAGCAAAAAATAAAATACACACATGTGAAGGATACGGGGTGAATAGGTATATCCAATAATAGCATTTTGAAGCTTGTAAGAACGTTAATAGCTAATTAACCATATATAGTAATCTTTTATTTTTGTTTTCTCTATTTTTTTAATAAGAAAAGTTTGATGTAACTATTAACCTTGAGTTAAAGTTCTCATTGTTGTGGGCATGAATTTGACCTACGGTGGAGTTGTGTCCCTAATGGCCCTGGGAATTGTGTGTGGTGGGATTGTAGTACAGTGAGGAGCAGGGAGTTCCAGGATTAACCTCAGGCAGATGATAAACTGCTTAGCTAGAGACCAGCTTTCACCTCACAGCACTTAGCCCAGTGCCTTGGTGTGTTCTATAAGCACAGTAAGTCCTCACCTCATGTCATGGATAGGTTCTTGGAAACTGTGACTTTAAGTGAAATAACATACAGCAGGTCCTTGAATAACAACATCCTCTCCTCCAATGTTGTTTCATTAAAATGATGAGGAAAAAAATTGGCTTTTTTATATGTCATTTTGCTTAAAGTGAAAATGTCTAAGAATGTATCAGTGACATGAAGTGAAGACTTACTGTGTTTTTGAATCATTTAATTATTAACTACGTCTCTGGCAGTTCCCAAACGGGAAGATATGATACTACATAATAAAAGGGATAGAAATTTGCTTTTAAAAATTAATACTACTTTGATGAACTTTAAATCTAATACACACATAAAGAATGCATATAAAAATATGTTAATGAAAATATTCCATGCCTTCCTATGATGTAAAACATTACAAATATGATTTTGAATATTGCGATTATGAAGTCTTTACCCATGAAGAGATGCAAGAATAGAGTTACCATATATACTTACCATTTACCCACATAAAAGAAGGGGCCTGAACCAACTGATTTTTAGTCCAGTAAACACGAACCATCTTCAGTGTTATGAGTGCTAGAGTTTCATCATACAAGTGTCTACTTACTTGATTATGTCCACAAAAACGTGAAGTTGTCTTTATTAGCAAATTAAAAAAATAGAAGATTCTCATTCAGATAGACTGGCTTGAGTGTGATACTGAGGCCATACTGAGGAACGTGGTGTCGTGTAGTAGAAAGAGCATGGGTTTGGGAGGAAGAAATACCTACATCTAAATTCTATCCATTGTTTATTATGTGAGCATTTTAATCTCCCTCAGCTAAATTCATTCTCTGGGAGTGACATTGTTTACTGTCTCCGCAGCAGGATTGCTGCGAAGGCTAAATTGTGCACATCACCCAGTTAGAAGTACTTTGAGGAATTAAATGTGTGCTGGATATGGCTGTGTGACCTTGGCCAACTTTAATTTTCTTCACTCCTTACAGTTTCAGCATCTGTGCAATGATACAGAAATGGAAACTGTCTCTGAGAATTATTGTGAGAATTAAATAAGATACCATTCAATATTCATAACACGGTGCCTGGCACTTAAGACATGCTAAAAAAATTAAGTGGCCTGTGTTGGCTTATGTAAGGGCGTCTAGTGACTCTTCTGCCAGCTCCTATTCATCAGTGTCCTCTGCTTTCACCACTAGACTTCTCATGAGGGCCAGATGACTTTACTACAAATGAATGTTACCGTGACAGTGAAAAGAAAGTACATGAGAACAGATCAAAAATTGTTTGTAGGCCAGGCAGGGTGGCTCACACCTATAATCCTAGCACTCGGGGAGGCCGAGGCGGGAGGCTCATTTGAGCTCAGGAGTTCAAAACCAGCCTCAGCAAGAGTGAGACACTGTTTCTACTAAAAATAGAAAAAATTAGCCGGGAATAGTGGTGTGCACCTGTAGTCCCAGCTACTTGGGAGGCTAAGGCAGGAGGATCGCTTGAGCCCGGGAGTTTGAGGTTGCTGTGAGCTAGGCTGACACCACAGCACTCTAGCCAGGGCAACAGAGCCAGACTCTGTCTCAAAAAAAAAAAAAAAAGTATTTGTATATACCTGGAGATAGATAATGAAACTAAGGGTACTGAGTTGTAGTGCATGATTCTCTGATCCCATAAACAACTTTCCGTGGTCTGAGGCGTTCACTACAACTTACGACAGCTATCTTCTGCAAGAACTTCCCATTGTTGCTCATCAGAGCGAAACCAGCCCTGAGTGAGTGCAGGGAAACGAGACGGTGGCAAAGTGGCCAAAGAGAGCACCACAAAGTAACTCAGGAGGAGAAAGCAGTCAAGAGGAGGACTGCAGTCCGAACCAGGAAGCTTAAAATCCTAGCTGCGACCTGACCAAGTGACTTACCCTCACTAAGCCTCACTTACCTTCTCTCTAAAATGGGGATGTTAGTATCTACTTCAGGAGATATTTTGCTGATTAAATGAGATAATGTGTGTAACTAAGCACTATGTCTGGCACATAACGGTGGTCCAGGTAACTGTTTTAAAAGAAAACACCACAGAGAGAACGATGCACGCATTCATAAAATCTTAAGTCCTTTAAAAGTTAGGCTGCTATAAATCTCAGCAAGAACATAGGAACTAGGCCCCTAGGGCCAACAGCAAGTATAAGTTCTTAGTCCTGATCACTCTGCTTATCGTAACAGCTTTGGTGAGAAGAATCAGAGTACTAAATGCCTATCGGTGACTGAGCCAGCCTTAAATCCTTCTGGAATAAGAAAGAATATTAATAAAAATAAATATCGTTGACTGACCAAGCACCTCTCTAGTGTAGTCCCTCTGTTCAACAGACTCCAAGACTGTCTAGCTAAGATTTGATAAACCCTACTCATTATTACGTATTCCCTTAACCACCTTGAGCTGATCACAATCCCGAAAGAGTACTGTTATCTTCAGAGTGTGGACATCTTCCTGTGCCTTATTCCTCAGTAAATTCTAATCACTCAAGGCGTTGGATGAAATGGTCTCTGATCTAATTATAAGGAAATTCTCATGGAGCTATCAGCTTGCTGTTAATCATTTGTAAGTCCTCCCTTTCTCTTCAGTTAATGGGGGTAAGACTCTCGAGCGAAGACCAGCCTGAGAAGACCAGGCAGGCCTTGGTCTCAAGTCTGCTGCTGACCATTGTATTAATCTGTTCAACTACACGGAGAAATTCAGTAAGGTTAAACACAGTATGAGAAATTCTTCACTTTTCCAAAATTAGGTAACTGACAAACCAAACTGCTAAGCACTGGTATTCTTTTAACTGTTACCAGATCCATATTGTGTCATTTTAAAACTAAATAAATGGCTTTTTATGCAAAAAAAAAAAAAAAAGAGAAAATTGTTCTTTACAACTTTTGTTTAGCTGTTTTTGAATCTTAGGTTATTGACTTCACTGTATAGCACTCGGATTTTAACTGCTCCTTTAAAGCCTTGAACAGGACCACCTTGAAAATCATAATAGAAAGAAAAACAGAACAGTGTTCTAAAACCCAATTTTTTAACATAGTTATAAACACAATTCTGGATCTCTGCAAGAGTAAGTAGGTTCTTTTATTTCATTGGCCAAGCGTCAGTACTATGCCTGAATCCGAAACATGAAAATCTCTTTGTAAGGAAGAACATTACAGTTTATTGAACTATTCAATATCTAACTCCTATCAAAAGCCTGGCTGAAACTACTGGCAATTGGGGAGGATGACAAAAGAATCTTTCCTGCATTTCCTCCATGCGTTCCCTGTGCTTTGCTTCTTGCTTGGTCAGACACTTGAAAGCTAAGTGCCCAGATTGTCTTCCCCTGATTAGCAATAGAAATGCTGCCAGAGGACTGTATTTGAACTTTGTGCCCTAAGCTTTTACTCAAGATAATTTTTAAAATCATCTCTGTCCTTTGTAAAACTTACCAAAGATACTTCCTATAAAGGTTGTTCACTGTTCTCCTTATACCCATAGAGAACATTTCCCTCAGAACAATTTTAGGAAAACATTATCCTTGCTGACAGTCTAGTATGCTTTTTATGAATAATAGAAAGCTTTGTAAACCATATTTTTTCTCCTCCTTGATACATATGAAACTCAGAGCTAAATTGTTTTTTATTATAAATATTTCATTACCATCGACATACTCTCTTGATGACTAGATTCTTGAGCTTTTGTATTTGTTTCAATGGCCTTATGATTTGTATATTATTTTATCCATATCTCATTATAAACTGCCAGATTTCTTTTGGAAGTGAGAGATAATGAGAGATTATCAAATATTTATTAAATACTTAACAGTGTTTAGAATACTGTTTTTGGAGGAATGGATTTAAATTTGCTTGAAATTTTTAAAAATTCTGTGGTTAGAAAAATAAGAGATTGCGAGCATATATACCATCTTTCATGTCATAGTTCTTTTTATCTAATAGAGTTTTTTAATTTTTTTAATACATTTGGTAATGTAAATATGGTTTAACTTTATCTTTGGTTGGTTCTGTTTCTAATTCTGAATTTTATTGATTAGGCTTCTCCTGAAAGATCTACAAGAACTCAGCAAAAAGAATTTCAGACTTATATTTTGGATAGTGTGATGGACCATTTGCTTGCAGCTGATGTGTTATTGGGTAATTCTGTGTTTTATTTTTATTTTATAATAATACCTATAATTACTCTCCTTCTCTGTCTAAACCCCAAGTATCTCTCTTTTTTAACTTCATCTCTTTCCTCTTTTTAGTCTAGCTTCATATACGCAATGTTGTGCAATTTATCCATGGTGCTGCATATTGTAGCATGAGTTCATTTATTCTCATTACTATATAGTATTCTATCATGGATATATATTTATTCATTTTACTATTGATAGACATATGGAAGTTTCCAGTTTGAGACAATTATAAATAAAGCTGCTATAAACATTCTTGTCCATATGGACCACATGTGTACAACATTTATACGTATCTGTTGGGTACGTACCTATGAGTGGAATTGTTCGGTCATAGGTACGTATATGTTATTTTTTAGGACGGCTTTCAGGAAAAAGATCAAAACACATTTAAATATGTTTTTTCTATATGTCAGTATCTAATTATAATAAAAATAAAAAACTTTATATATTTATAGTGAAGCCAATATTTATATATAAAACAAAGGCAGAATTTATAGGAGAAGGAAGAGATGGTTTAGTATACTATATATGCTACTTTGAGGTCCTGGTGATACTATTAATCATAGAACCTGTGTACTGTTAAATTAAGATTTTTCTCAAAAGTGAATTTGCCAGGAAATCTTTAGTATTGTCTTAACTTGTAACTGTGCACTCCCAAAGCAGGGTGTCAAGTCTCACTTTGTACTTGCTCTCATCAGTTGAGATCAATCGTGCTACATAATGACACAATGTAGAGTTAGGTAGGAATAATAGCCTTCAGAATTTCCACAGAGGAAAGGCTCAGAGGTAACATTCTAGGTAAGAGGTGGGGCTAGGATTAGTCATGAAGCAGTTATATAGCAAGCACACTGAAGACACTGGGGTCCCTTTAAAAAGAGAGACCGTGCCGATGATAATCATGGAGGGGGCTAAATGCACCACCACCATTGACTGTGCTTTAGTTTTTGCAGTTTTTCTGAAGCTCTATTCTGCTTGTTTTACTTCATTGTTATTACAGGTGTATACTCAAGGCGAGTTTTATTTGATGTTTTACCCTTTATTACTTACATAGAATCAATTTATAGCTAATAAACTGACCTGATTTTTCTCTCCAGTGGAGATCACTTGTCACTGACAGTTTATGTTGAAGAACTGTTTGCGTGTCACAGGCTGTCTTTAGGCAATAAGGGACTTCACAGGTAGTCTCAATCCATACTCCTTTATTACTGCTGAAATCATTTCTTCCAATATTTCTACTGATTTCTGACCACGAGCGTCATTTTCTTAAAGACATACGTAAGAGCTAGTGGTCATATTTCTAAATGTTATAGTTATACTCATTTTTCCTTAGCCTGATTTTCTTTGAGGATCTGGTCTTATGCTGGTAGATGTCAGTTTTCTTAGACCTTTTTTTCCTACCGGAATGTAGGGGAAGACGCATCTCTGCCTATTACCAGCGGAGGAAGCTACCAGGTATTGGTGAACAATGTGTTTTATTTCACGCAACGTGTGGTGGACAAGCTTTGGCAAGGCATGTTCAACAAAGAATCTAAACTTCTTATAGATTTTATAATTCAACTAATTGCACAGGTAATCCATCGTCACTGTTAGTTGTAGAGTATGTATTTTCCCATTGAAAAACTTAGCCCGTAGCATCAAAGTTGTTGGAAATAAGTGTAACTAATAAGATAATGAATGTTAACACTTAATACAAAGCTACGCCTATTAAAAGTGAATTTAAAAATATGGACTTTTAACACTTCCCCTGTTGGCCTGGTGCCAACGTGTCCCTTGTAAAGTTGTCTAGTTCTCTCAAGCTATGGGTCACTCACTGACCTCCCCACTGGCGGTGGTCTTTGCTACTCAGATAGATTTAAATACCTTAACACAATTTGATAGGTTTTCACAGTATACTGCATCAGTGTGTAAAGGCTTACAGAGCATGAAGAGTTGATATTAAAGGAATAGTCTCTTATCAATTTCTATTTTTTACAAAGTCCATTGTAGTCCATATTACTTTGAAAGTGTCATTTTTTGGTGCATGTTCACAGTATTTTTAACAAGGAATATTGGCCTGGTTTGGTTTGGCATGAGTGATTAATTTTATTCAACACGTAATGTAGAAAGTAGGAAATATTGTTTACCATGTTTTATTACCATGTGACAAAGACACACAGGTTCTCTTATGTCACCTAAGAATTTTTTTTAGAGGTACATTTGTGTTTAAGCCAAAGAGAAAATTCTCAAATGAGAGAGTGAAACTAGAATGTCAAAAAAAAAAAAAAAATTTTTTTTGGCACGTTATGTCCTGGGGGGGGAGGGGGGGATTTTTTTTTTTTTTAAACATTCTAGGTAGTTTTTTCCAGTAATTTTGAGTAGAAGTCATTTAACCTGATAAAATTTGCTTAGTAGGAGACTTCACCCAGATGACATTTCTTTATGCTATCGGGCAGGCTGCTCTGTCCCACAGGCGTGTTAGCTCTCTTCACTGAGAGCTCTATATTTTTGTTTCCGTTTTTGTTTCTGAGACAGGTTGTTAAAGTGCAGTGGCATCATCGTAGCTCACTGCAACCTCAAATTCCTGGGCTTAAGCCATCCTCCCACCTCGGTCTTACAAGTAGCTGGGACTACAGGTGTGTGCCACCACTCCCAGCTAATTTTTTTTACAGAGACGGAGTCTTGCTGTGTTGCTCAGGCTGGTCTTGAACTCCTATCTTTAAGTTCTTCTCCCGCCTCGGCCTCCCAAAGTGCTGAGATTAGAGGCATGACTGTGTGTTTATGTAGCACTCGTTCATTAAATTGCATTTATGTGCCTCATGGGTTCTAAACTCTGTATTAGTAAGAGCTTTGTACCTTTTAACTTGTCCCCTCTAGTAGTTAGCATGGCATCTGGTACGCAACGGACCTAGTGAAAGTTGATGTGTAAATGGTGAACAGATCTTTTATCGTTGTCCATTTTACTGAAAACTTATCTTTTATATCTTTAGTCAAAGAGAAGATCACAGGGATTGTCACTGGATGCGGTTTACCACTGCCTCAACAGGACCATCTTATACCAGTTCTCACGGGCACACAAAACTGTTCCTCAGCAAGTAGCTCTCCTGGACTCACTCAGGGTCTTGACTGTAAACAGGAACTTGATCCTGGGACCTGGGAACCACGACCAAGAATTCATTAGCTGTCTGGCCCACTGCTTGATTAATCTGCATGCCGGGAGGTAAATCCTTTCTTTAGGTTCGGTTTGCCATGTCGAATTTGTCTTTGATATTATTCCATCAGAATTCTTTGTTTTGTTTTTTCAATAGTAACATTTCTTTTTGTGTTTAATCAATTTTATTTAAAACTTTATGCAAAAGGTTACAGGGCAGGTGTTGCATTTTGGCAATGAATAAATGGATATTTTTGTCTTTTACTTTCTGCGTCTCTAAAATTTTCTCTAATCACCGTGTCACTTACAGAACTTTTAAAAAGAAATTTGCTTTTAAAGCAAATTAAATACACACTGTTGGAGGCTAAAGAAAGTAAAAAGAAAAACTTGATGTAATGTTATACATTAAATGAGTAAAATTAGTAATTTACTGTTGATTGCTTTGACATATTTTTTAATGTCTGCTGGGGACCAGGCATGGAATTAGGAGCTGGGATAAAATGTAAGCCAGACCACGCGGCAGCCCTCCCGAAAGGAAAACGGACAGCTAAGCAAGGCCCGTCAGGCGTACTGAATGCTCTGCTAGAAGCACAGTGCTTCGGGAGCACGAAACGGGCCCCTAACTGGGAAGAAACGCTTGTCCAGTTGCAGCTTGAGACCTAGCTGGAGTTGGGGAGGACAAGAGAATGGGGACAACTGGTGCAGGTAGAAAGAGCAATCTGTGTGACTGCCCAGAACAAAGAAAGAATACGACACATTTGGGAAACTGAGTATTTCAGTGCCGCAGGAGCAGAGTGGTGAGATACGGAACTGAAGAGAGAACACGGGCACATTAGTAGAATGTTCTTAGTTAAATGAACTTTTTGTAATTGTTAAGAAAAATGTTAACAATAATCAAAAGGCATGTGAAGTATTAAGATGATGATCTTGATGCTGTAGATTAGTTTAATTACATGTGGTCAAGTGGATTTGTTTGATCACCCTTAAAGCATCTTCCTGGTAAACTAGTTTTGTTTTGTGCTTCTGCTGCTCAGACATTCAGTAATGTCTGCCAGTGACGCAACTTTGTTTACTTGTGTCTGCAGAGTAATTCTTAGTTACTGTAGTTTTTCAGCTACAAGCATTTCCTTCATGTAATTTAAACTGCCTGGAATTTTCCAGTAACGTGGATGGATTTGGACTGGAAGCAGAAGCCCGCATGACCACGTGGCACATCATGATCCCCTCGGACATCGAACCAGATGGTAGTTACAGCCAAGATATCAGTGAAGGTAATTGCCTCAGTTTGGTGATTTGTTGTCGTTGTTTTTTTATCTCTAGTTTTTAATATATAACCAAAAAAATTGACCTCAAAAACTGCCAACATCGACAGCCGCTCTCTGTGTAGGGCAACTCGTACATACACCAACAAAGTGTCTCTCTGTGCCAAGATGGGTCTTCACCAACTCTCCAAGTTTCTTAGTAACACTGAGAGACTTCATGGTAGTGTTTACACTTGCTTAAGTAGTAGACGTGCAGATACCAACTTAGCATTTACTAAAAGTAGAATCACGTATCATATTAGAAGCAAAATATTGTTTATGATAGGTTGTCAGTAGTACCATTTTTATTTTATTCTCTCTCTTTTTAAAAATCTAATTTTCCTTCTGATATTGTAAACATTACACATTGAAGTCTTTGTGTGGGCTGATTTTTTTATCTTCACGTGTTTAGTAATAAAGATGAAATCAGAACGGTAGTGTCGTCTCCCCAGCCATACTGTGTGGTAGTTCTGCATTTGGTTTTATCCTTTGGAAATCCAGCACTCATTCTTTCTTTCTTTCATCCATTGAAGCTTTATTCTTCTTTCACTAGACTTTCTTGAACCCCAAACACAAAAGACACGGTGGTTGTTTTCATCCCCTGAGGAACTGACATTCCTTCTCAAAGCGAGGCCCTCAGACTAGCGATGTCAGCATCCTTTGGGCACTTGGTAGAAAAGCAGATTCTCTGGTCCCACTCAGATCCACTGAATCAGAAACTCTGGGAGCGGGGACCAGCGATCTGTTGTAACAGGCCCTCCAGGAGATTCCGATGCTTGCTAAAGATTGACTGGTCTAGGGGAAGAGACAGACAAATTGATAAGGAGTCCAAATCAAAACTGAATTTAATAGTAAAAATCTTCTTAAAATATTTATTATTTATTTTCTTGTCCAAAATACTCAAAAACAACTGACTTAGTTTTGAACTCACCTTAAATATTCAGAGCTAAAAATTACTTTTAAATGGGAGATAAGTTCTTATCTATCAGAAGCTAGATAATTATATATATGTAATTTCTAATTTTATAAAGAAAAATATAGTCTTTTTTATGAATGTAAAGATTTTTAAAATGTTTTCCAAGTAGCCAGGCATAGTTTGCGTTAGCTAAATAACCTTTCCCTGAGCTGAATATAACATGAGCATTGTTTTTCCAATTAAATACTGTAGTTGAAATTCCTAGATGTGAAACATGAAGAAAAAATCATTGTGTTTTGATTATTTGCTTGCCTTTTTTTCTTTTTTATTTACTAGGGCGTCAGCTTCTCATAAAAGCTGTCAACAGAGTTTGGACTGAACTGATTCATAGCAAGAAACAAGTTTTGGAGGAACTTTTCAAAGTCACTCTGCCCGTGAACGACAGGGGCCACGTGGACATAGCCATAGCAAGGCCGCTCATTGAGGAGGCCGGTTTGAAGTGCTGGCAGAATCATTTGGGTAAGGAGGCCCGCAGACGTCATGTGACCACGCGGCTGTCATGTATGGGTCCACTTCATATATGTCATTAAAACATTCATCAAAGAATACTATGATGGCAGTAGGAATTGAAATCTGTACATTCTAACCATTCTAGAATGATTATATCGAGATTTGAGTTTTCTTCTTGTATTTCTTTTTTTTACATTCAAGATGTGTTATACATCTGCCATGTATGAGTTTAGAAAATAATACATGGCTTACGGCTTTAGTATGGTCTCTGTCTTGGCTCTGGGTCCATGACTCCTTATCCCCAATTTTGAAATTCAGGCAGCCCTGAAAACCCAACGTTTTTCATTAATATGGTGCCAAAACTGACTTGGCAGCAGAACCTAACTTACCTTTCTGTACCCTACTTGGTGCGAATATTCATATATTTTGCTGCAGTAAATAGTACGTGTCAAATTATAGCTTATCACCCTCGACCTTCTGGTGGTCGTATATAACATACAATGTATGTACCTGTATAACCTTTTTAAAATCCAAAACTTCGTAAGTTCCAACATTTACCCAACACCAAAGATTTTTGATAGGGGATTGTGAATTATTATTAACATAGAATTGCATTACAGTTAAAATAAATTTGCATATTATTACGGAGTTGTGAGACTTCAATCAAATATAAGTTCAGCTAGTATAATAATTCACAAGCAGCCATCCTAAAACAAGTAAATTTGTGATATGTAAAATGTCTGCATTAGTAATGCATGCTGCTTTTGATCACTCTAGTATTGTGGTTTGTAACCAGGGTACAAAAGTATTAAAAATAAGACTCATAAATACATGGATAAATTATAAAATCATGTAATTTTAATTTCATAGCTCATGAAAAGAAATGCATAAGTCGAGGAGAAGCTTTGGTGCCCACCACACAGTCCAAATTGTCCCGTGTCAGCAGTGGCTTTGGTCTTTCCAAGTTAACAGGATCAAGAAGGAATCGAAAGGAAAGTGGTCTAAGTAAACACAGTCTTTCCACCCAGGTACTTTGTTTAGTTTCATTGATGGTATTATTAGGAGTTTATATTTCAGGGTTTAATTGTAGTATTTTATTATTTATGATATACTTAATATGTACAAGCAGATGATTTGAAATGGAACTTCTCTGTGTTTCTGCTTTAGAAAAGAGAAGTAACCCAGACTATGGGAACCTCTTCCATTTTATTAGGATAAAATTGCATTATGAGTGCTGTGTACTTACATCCACTTTATAATTGGATGTAAGGTGAGATTCATAGATTGATAAATGATCACATTCATAGATTGATAAATGATAAATGGATAATTTTCTCGCAATTTTTCCAACTTTCAGTGTTACTGATAGTTCTATAAATTTTAAGGCAATAGCAGAGCAAGGCTTTTTAAATTTTTTGTAATTTTGTTGTATATACTTGTGATTGATATTTTTAAAAAACTCATCTACCTCCAGCATTAACTTCTACCTCATCACACTTCCTTCGCCATCCCAGAATCTAAGTGGCATCTCATGTGTCAGGTTGGCTTTTCCAGAAAGAAAACTGAGATGTAGTTTAATGTAGAAGGTGTCTGTTAGGAGGTGCCCTTGGGATCGGTACCTATGGGAGGGAGGAGCAGGAAGCAGGACTGGGCACAGGAAATGTCAGGCTGCAGCACAGTTCTAGTGGCAGCCTCAGCTGACCTCAGTGGCGTCTTGAAGCCAAAATAGCCTGTCGGAGTTGACCTGCCCTGAGCCGAAGTGGCCGAGCCTTGCGTCACTGGACATGGGTCGCCCTGAGAGCCGACGCAGTCGCTGAGGGTGCTGGCTGCGCTGGGGGGCGGGGCAGTGAAGGGGATTGCCGGGAGGACTGCGGAGCTCTGCCATCACATAACCTCCGTTAGATTCATCATGTCAAATTCAGTCTGGATTTTTTCTGTTTTTATTTTCTGTAGTGGGTGCTTTTGACAGAATTTTAACTAATTATTACGCATTAATTTCAAGGGTAGTTAACTCTTTTTCCAGGAAATCCATGAAATAATTACGACTCTTTCTGTCCATCGTTAGGAGATTTCTCAGTGGATGTTCACACATATCGCTGTTGTTCGTGACTTAGTAGATACACAGTATAAGGAATACCAGGAGGTAAGAATCTGGAATCATGGTAATGGTTTGTTTTGCATTTCTTGGATGTGATCGGACTGTGTTCCTCCTGATATCTTCCTACCCATTTTAAGGGCGCGTTGCTGAACTGCATTCATCATCAGATGACAATTTTAATTATTCCTGCCGTCAGCTACTCTGGCCATTGATTTTAAGATGAAAAATTTGAATCTTCTATAAACTAACTGCTTTTGAAAAAGCAACCAGTGAAATCAGCACAGCTGAATGCTATTGGTATTCACTACTGACATATCACATGTCTTTGTTCTTAGTAAAAATGTAAGAATACACCCTCTTTTTCAGACTTTTAACAAGGAGATTATAAAAATATGCATCAAAGTCTCTGAGAAGCCTTTTAACATTTGTAAAAAATTATAAGATGAAATGAAATTCTATTTTTACCATGCTACAAGTCCTTGGCAATTATGTCAATGAAAAATAAATTTCATGAAATCCTCTTGGTGAATTCATAATTACTCAAAAGCTTCTCCTAAATATTTTATTTCCAAAGCAGCCATTTTCGATCTGTTGAAGATTCCGGAATGATTAACTGCTAATATTTTCTGGATATAACACTTAGCTTTTCCCCCTGAAGTTACACATAAGTACTATTGTGATATGTAGTGGTATAACTGTTAACTCAATAATCTTTACTGTTATATTTAAATATCTTTATTTTTCTACTTAAATTGTATACGTATATTCTGTGTATCATTAAATAAGTTAGTTCTAATCATCTGTTGAAATGTTATCCATCTTGTCATTTAACAAATAAAAAGAACTTATGCCATGACATAATTTCCATTTAAGTAAAATGGTTTGAATCTATTTTGGTGCCAACAGAAAGTTGTTTTTCTTTGATTTTTATATGAAAGTCAAGTTCCCTCTCAGCGCTACGTATTTATATTCTTTCTCTAAAATCTTTGGAAACATTTACCAAGCTTACCGTTAATCTAGTCTATTGGCACTATTTTTTGATCTGATTTCCTAGAATTTCTCCTATACGTGTTCTAGTAACTTTTCCAATTTTGTGGTATCCTTAAAACACCATGTTTATTTATTAACCCATTTGGGGCTATTTCAGTATATTTTCATATGTAATATTACCATTTTTCCTGGACCAGAGAAACAAAGTTCCTTCAACTCTGCATTTGACTACATTGCATACTCTACCTGTACATATCTGTCATTTACTTGGCGCTAAAATAATCGTCCTCTTGGGTCACCATGACAAATGCCACTTCTCACTAAATCATTAACACTTCAACCATAAATAAATGTCATTTTCCTTTTATAATATTGGCTAAAATCACGTGACTCGTGCTTGCTTCCAAACAGTAACTGATTTTCCATGACTCGTAGACTTTGTGTTGTCACTTCTGCCTTTTCTCGAAAACCCACCCGGACTCTCTCCCCCCAGCGCCAGCAGAACGCGCTGAAGTACGTGGCGGAAGAGTGGAGCCAGACCGAGTGCGAGCTGCTGCGGGAGCGGGGGCTGTGGGGCCCCCCGATCGGCTCCCACCTGGACAAGTGGATGCTGGAGATGACCGAAGGGCCCTGCAGGATGAGGAAGAAGATGGTGCGGAATGACATGTTCTATAACCACTACCCGTACGTGCCGGAAACAGAGCAGGAGGCGAACGTGGCGGTGAGTGTGCAGAGCTAAACATTCGTGGTGACTCTCACGTTTTTTTCTTTGCAAACGTTTTTCCTTTTTAGGCGCATTACCTAAAATAGCTGATTGGGAAGATTCAACAAACTGTCCTAAATGGATAATGCCAGGGTGGCGATGGAATGCAAGGATCCAACGCTGTAACAGGGAGACGTCACAGTGAAGCCAAACTGCCCCGGTTTAAAACCTGGCTCTGCCACTTTTCTAGCTGGGCACAAGTCACTGAACCTTTCTAGGTTTCCATTCCTTTATGTCTAAAATGGAGCTCATACTAGTTCCACCTGTGGTGCTGTTTGGAGGATTAAGTTAGTAATTATAAAATTAGTGAAGTACTTAGAATAGTGTTTGGCATAGAATGAGCACCGTTTAGGACTTCTAGTAAGTAGTTCAGGTTGTATAATGTGAGGTAGCTCAGATTGTTCCAATGCCTTTCTTTTCTCTGCCAAAAACCATGGCTCCATTCATCTTGTACTCACTGATTCAACCTCTGTCCTGATGCTACTTGGAATATAGATCTAAGAATCAACCTCAGTGCCCATCAGCAGATGAATGGATGAAGAAAATGTGTACATACACAGTGGAATACTATTCAGCCTTCAAAAAGAGGGAAATCTGTCATTTGTGACCACATGGGTGAATCCAGAGGACATACTAAGTGAAATTAAGCCAGGTGCGGAAGAACAAAGGCCGCATGATCTCAGTGTGGAATCCAAAACAGTTGAACTCAAAGCAGAGAGTAGAATGGTGGTTACCAGAGGCTGGGGGTTGGGGGAACGGGGAGGGGTTGGTCAAAGGGTATGAAGTTTCAGTTAGAGGAAGGAATAAATTTTTTGAGATCTATTTCATGTTGTAATGACTATAGTTAATAATAATGTACGTTTTGTAATTGCTAAGGGAACAAATTTCAAATGTTCTCAACACAGAAAATAAGTATTCGAGGTGATGGATATGTTAATTAGCTAGATGTAATCATTCACATTGTGTGCTTATAACAGTATTTTGTACTCCATAAATATAAATAATTTTGACAATTTACAGTAAAATTTTTTTAGAAAAAGAATACGGGGCCGGGCGCGGTGGCTCACACCTGTAATCCTAGCACTCTGGGAGGCCAGGACGGGAGGATCACTTGAGCTCAGGAGTTTGAGACCAGCCTGAGCAAAAGCGAGACCCCGTCTCTACTGAAAATAGAAAAAATTAGCTGGGCGTGATAGCATGCATCTATAGTCCCAGCTACTCGGGAAGCTAAAGTAAGAGAATCCCTTGAGCCTAGGAGTTTGAGGTTGCAGCGAGCTACGATGATGCTCCTGCTCACTAGCTGAGACGACAGAGCAAGACTGTCTCAGCAAAAATAAAAAGAATATAGGTCTTAGCCCCTGCTAATAGATATTTAAGATTTTTGAACATAGCTCTCTCAAGTGTACTTTTCTCAAAGCCATTCAATTCTGTCAAGAATGCCATACTTGATATAGCTGCACCTGAAAGCGCTATAATTCCTAATAAGCACTAGGTAAAAAAAAATTAACCCACCCATATTTTTGTAGCCTTTTACTAGCACCTACTTTTATAAGAGCAAAGCAGCAATACAATCTCTAATACTTAATCTTTTTCCCCCACACAAATAATCATTAAGAATTTAAGCCTTTAGCAGTTTGCTAAAGTATTTCTTATTGAGTCAACATTCATTTAAATTGAATCCATTTAGGAATACTAAAATATAAAATAAATATGATCTCTCAAATATGTGACCAACTCACTATTTTGATGACTGAGGCATATACTTTTGAGTTATTTTTCCAGTAACCATAATATTTTTTATCCTATCTTTACTCCTTTCCTTTTTTGTAACAATTTCATTTGTTTATAAAAGTATATTTAAACTTCTATACCAGATAAAACCAAAGTAACCCATTCAGAGTTTACACCTACAACCTTAATATCATCACCATTTTACCTAAATAAAGGAGTTCACCAGCCTGTGAAATCTAAACAGATACTCTCAAAAATGAGTATGTACCATATGGAATTTATTTTTTAACAGATGGGTTACATACTGGAAAGTACAAGGCAGTTGAGAAATGTTGGACATAAATTTACATGAAAGAAAAAAGCCGGTGGGAAGGGGAAACAATTACAAAATGTAGAATTCATGCTGTATAGTTCGTGCAAGAGTCAATCAAGGTTAAGCTGCTATGATGGAATTTTCTGAATGAATAATCTTTATTTTGATGTTGGCATTTCAAAATCTTTCGTAAATTTGAAATGCCATTAAATGTTCGCTGTTATCTTATGGAGTACGCGTGCTGGTAATGTTGAAAACACAGAACTTTTCAAAAAGCAAAAGAATCTGTTATCCCACTGGCTTCTACCATGAAATCAAAAAAGAGAAGCTAATATTTACAAAGCACAGTGGGCTAGATGCTCTCTGCAGAGCAGTTATGATTTTCATGTCAGTCTTACAACAGCCCTCTGAGGTACTGTTCATATTATTATCCCAGATTTACAGATGAGGAGCTACAACCTGGGATAGTTAAGGAATCTTCTAGGTCATAGCTGCTAAGTAGTGGAGTAAGGTGTCAATACAGTTCAACAGTACCTTAGCAGCTGAATCACTTCGAAAGAGAAAAGATTCTGGTGTTTCCCGGTTTTGTGACATTGTCCATAGACAGTATATCCCATATTTGGTTTTGTATCTCAGATGCTAACAGAGTGCCTAATAATTAATGTTGAGGGAGTGGACTGCCAGCACTCTGTCTTCTTAAATTATAGACTTTTTTCCATTGCTTTCTGTTTAGCACTCTAGAATTTTCCTAAATCGGAATTTTTTCCACTACAAAGGGGTAGAATCAGATTTTATGGACCCTGAAGTTTATACAGTTTAGGAGAGAGCTCTGTAAGAAATAAGTACAGAATCGTGAGTACAAGATTACTGGGGCTCTGCTTCCAGGGTGTTGAAGGGGACGCATGAGAAGCGAGACCACTGAAGTTTAAGCTACATTGACCCCAGAGTCAGTCCACCCCCATCCTGAGCTGCTTCCCAGACTCAGAGATCAATCAGTTCTTCCCATAAATATAGTCAGTACTTTCTGTATGTCAGATGTGTGCCAACCTAAAAATTGCTTTCGAAGATTCTTGATCAGGCTTTTACCTATCAAGGCCAAATGATTTGATCTTTTGCTTTATTTATGAAGAATAATTATTGTTTTTCAGTAACGTTTACATTGTTAGTCCTGTCACTTAAGCTGAAGATCACAGTGATGATTAAAAAGTTAATTTCTTGTTTTAAAGGTTTGGTGTGTTAGAAATAAATCAGGTGATTTTTTTTTTTTTTAATAGCCATTCAAGTGTCTTGACAGTGTCACATGCTGTATAAAAGCAGCTTCCCTATTCCAAGTTTTGGATTTTATTTGTTGTTTTTAAAGTGTACATTTGTAGAATATAGAACATATCATTTGGTACAGACTTTAAAACATTGGAAGTTTATCAACTAAAATGGTTGTAATAAAAGAAATAGTAATAATTTTTAATGTCCTGAGGAAAATTCTATATTCTTACGTGAAAATAATTTATTCCCCGCTGCACAGTGGCTTTCCTTAGAAGGTAATTTTCATAATTGAAACAGCTGTATTAAATGATACTGTAATTTTATATTTTAAACAGTAATATCAATTATAGGTAGTGTTAAGATGTAAGCCTGGAATATGATGAAAATACAAAATCTGATTGTTCTTAAGCAGTTGTCTCTCTACGCTGAATCATAAGGAAAATAAGATCCTATGTTTTGCAGTTTAAAAATATCATATTTAAATATTAGGCTTTAATTCTGTAATCCCTTTTACAGAATAATAATCTCAAACACATTTATTATTCTTTGCAAAGATCATTGGGGTGAAGACTTCATTGTCTACCTATTAATTTTGGGTTGCTCATAGAGAGGAGGCTGATCAACTTACTTTAAGATTTCTTTTCTAATTAAGGGAGTCTCTTGTGGCAGCCTCCACGTATTTTTATAAAATATATAGATGTCATGATTCATAGAAACTAAACAACTCATTTGAGAAATTTCACTGCCAGCGTTATAGAAAAATCATTTTTTAGAAATTCTGACTTTGAAAAATATAGATTTCTATGTAAACAATTATAATAGTGCTACTTTTTAAATAAAAAGTGAACCATGATAATACTAAAATTATTGGTATACCATACATATTTGCTATTGAATGCTGGACCTTTTTGTAAAATAAGAATCTCAGTCAGTCGATCAATGAGCAAATATGGATTAAATCAGCACTGTACCACGTGCTGCAGGGAAAAATTATAAGGGTATATATGGAAGATCCTACCCACATTCCGGTGGGAAGTATAGATAGTGTACATCAAAGTTGGGTTTGACAGTAGTAATTGGTCCATTTTGCTTTATTGGTGTATTATATATATATCCAGCAATCTATCTTGGGTTTTTTTTATGAATTTCAGAGTGAGTTGCAGAATCAGTACCGATTACTTCCACTACATTTTAATATAATCAATTAGAGTTCAATATTTGTTTATAATTCTTTTTTCACTGAGGTAAATTTTACATACATTGAAATACACAGATCTTAAGCGTACCATTCAGTGACTTTTTTTTCTTTGTCTCTTTTTTTAACATTGGGTTTCCTGATCTGTTTTTACCTTTAAAATACTTTTATTGTGGTGCATTCACTGACTTTTAACAAATGTATACCCTAGACTTGTGTAATCTAAATCCCTACCAAGACAGAGAACATTGATGTAGATTTTAAAGATTATTCTTCAGTAGAAGGTAGACATTTACAAGTTTGCTTTAAGGAGAAAGATTCATGGAAACCATGTGAAATATTTGAAAGTGTGCCTAGTAGTCCAGTGTTTGTTTTGGCTATGGAAGCAAACATTTGTGAAAACACTGTGCCTGCTGCTGTTTACTGTAGGGAAAGGTACCAGAAGTCATCGCCTGATAAAAACTATGAGAAGGAAGAAAGCTTGGAAGTAGTTGTTGGCTGCATTATACTGTCTGCGTGCAGCTATCTGTGTGCTTACATGCATTAGCCATGTGCTCAACAGAAATTGCCTTCTTGTTAATCAGGATTTTATTCTGAGAATAAAATATAAATCAACTACCTAGTTCTTTTAAAAGGACTCTTTAAAAAATATTTTGTCTGGGGGCTGATGATCCAGTGTACCTTCTGCTTTTTCAGCCTTTCTGCGATGGTGAAGGTAGTAAAAAAAAAAAAAAAAAAAAAAAAATAGGTCTTTGGGCTTTTATTGGAGGATGTTTTTTTCACTAATAAGCACTTAGTAATTTCTGTGCAATGGGGTATTGTAGATGATAGTTTAAACCAGTTCGTTGCTCCTGTTACAACGCAGATCTGGGAATAAGCACAGGGAAAAGATGAAATATATTAGCTAGCGTTAGGTTCTGTTATACTGATTTCTGTTTTTTCCTTTGAAACCATATAAAGAATTACCTGTAAATCACCCAAGAAGATGGCAGCCTGTGCTGAAGTTTTGTCTGTGTGATTTGTCAGAGTTTGTCCTGTTCAGTAGCACTGAGACTTTTGGTGTGTTCAAATTTCACTTAAAGCTACTTTTGATCATTGAAAAAATAACCGCAAGATGCAAAGTGATTATTTAAGCTGCTTAGGCTATCATGTTAATTTTCTTTGCGTGACTGCATCTACCATATTTCATACGATCCTCAAGAAAATTTTATTTTGTTTTCCTCTTTATGTTTTCTTTTTCTGATATGTCTACACTTAATACCCTGTTTTCAGTCTGAGATCCCAAGTAAACAGCCTGAGACACCCGATGATACCATTCCTCAAAAGGTAAAACACAAATTACCACAAAAGAATGCAAACTACTTGCAGTTTTTTGTTTTTTCGGGTTTTGTTGTTTGTGCATGGTAGACTAGACTAACTTTAAAGACTGGCTTTCAATTCGTTGTTTCTGTGAGTTCCTTAGAGTTGAAACGTCGGTTTCATTCGTGCTGAGAGATGGTGTCCTACCCGTTCTCAGCCTTGTCCTAATTAGCGCCGTAGGTTCGTATGCTGCTCACTAACAGGCTGAGTTTTCACTGCTCTCACCGTAAAACGTGACTCGCTTCACACACAAACTAACCAATTACGAGGCATGTTAGTAATGGGCAGCCTGACATCTTCAACTTTTTTTTTCAATCATTCATTTAATTCTTCTAGATACTAAAGTATGTATTTTGAGAATGCAACAGTCTTCTCCTTTAAAAGTATTTTTTTTTCAATCAGAAAGAACTAATGGAAACTAAGAGTGTGCGATCACTTTTTAACATACAATTTTGATTTATTTCGATTAGGATAAAATTTAATCATTATTTTCATTTTCCAGAAAGACGAAGTACACAATTCAGTAAAAATGTAGTTCTTTAGAATGCAGAAATGTACCTCAAAAAATATTTAAGGGAAAATTCTTGTGGATCGAGTTTAAATCCGCATTGAAGTCGGTAACCAAGTAAATGCCATCCCACGTCTATTAATTCATTGTCTTGCCCATCACTAACGATGCTTTCATCTTTTTAAACATTAGCAATTTTGAGTTGAAAATAACTGTCATACTTCATGCAGAATTGTTACGATGCAAAGTTTACTACCTTCCTTTCATTTTCTAAAATATTGCAGTTGTCCTTATTAGTTTGCCCTTCAGATTGATCCTTCGAGTCGTAATATTATTTTACATCATTTTAATACTTTCCTGTGTCACGTAACGTTTTTCATTCTCCATATGCTGTGTATCATTGCGCAGTTCACTGGCAACTCTGTTCCCTGACTCTGTGCCTAAAGTTAAAAGAAGGGTAGTGGAATTTCACTTAGTTACCTTTCTGTGTAAAAATTAGTTCAGTATCTCAGTCTAAATATGCCACCCAAACAGGCACTTGTTCTCCACTTCAGTTAGAAACCACTTTTTTTCAAAAAACGTTGCTTGAAATGAGCAACATTGAGATGATACGTATTGACTACGCGAGTTTAAAGAGTAGGCAAATAGCAGAATATTTTTCATTACAGATTCTTATTCATAGGAAAGGAGAAATAAAATAGTTAGAAGGGGAAGGTTTTAAAGCATGTTTCAAATTCCATTTTTTTCTTAATCGTTAATCCAAAGTCTGGATCTGATTCTGACCTGAAGAACCTACATACGCATAAACTTTTCCCTCTGTGGTTTTAAATTTTGTAGGATATTTTAAACTCCTATTTCTCATTGTCTGTGACTTTAAGAGGAAAAAAAATTGTACGTGCCTCGATCATTACCAAAACAGTAAATCTTTTCTTATGTTTCTAGGTAATTAATTTCTTCTTCAAAATGGACTTATGTATGTTCTTGCTCTACTCACTCAGTGAATAAGTGACGTATCATGATCTTTCACACAACAGACAACAAGAGTTAGCAGATTGGAGATATACCAGCTGGTAGTGGCAGGCTAACCAGAGTGTCCGCTGGCACGAAACTACTGGATTCCCTGGTGGGTCAGGACTCTCAGAAGGATCCAAAGAAGGTTTTGGCCATATCCAGAGAATTCCCAGGGAAACATGGGAATATGGACAAGAATAGAGCAGTTCTGTGTCTCTGCCTCCAAGTGTCAGACGTAAACACTCGCACCGATGGTTCTAACTGAACGGACAGCCCTGTAGGCCTGACTGACGGGCTGTACTTGGGGTGGAAGCAAAGTCCCAGGCTCCTCCCAAACGAGACAGTCTCCTTGCAACTCAGTGCTCTTCTCCTGCAGGCGTTCTCTTTACTGTGCAGGGAGGTTTCCGGATACATCACTGAAGATGCACTATGCTAACATGGAAACATTGGTTGGCTAGAGATTTTTATTTCAGGAAGGACAAAACTGCAAATATGGTTTTACATATATCTCTTAAATATCAGTGGAATTTAAAAATAGAGAAATTTAACCCAAAAGTCTATGGATTTAGTGTGTATACCTACAGTCTATTAAATGCCCCTAGAAAGGGTAACACAAAAAGATTTTGACACCCTACCTTTTCTCAAGAAGCTTCCATTTTAATTCTTGGAAGTAATTCTCTGAGGCATTTTCTTTTGTTTCTCAGAAACCTGCTCGGTACAGAAGAGCCGTAAGCTACGACAGCAAAGAATACTACATGCGACTGGCCTCCGGCAACCCCGCCATCGTCCAGGACGCCATCGTCGAGAGCTCGGAGGGCGAAGCCGCCCAGCAAGAGCCCGAGCACGGTGAAGACACAATCGCTAAAGTCAAAGGTCGGCCCCGCTCTGTGATTTCGATTCAGAATCATCTGGGTCGTGTTTGTATTTGAATCAATGTGAAAATGGGAGCAACTGTAAACAGTGGGGCCGACCCTAAAAGCACCCATACACATTTTACCGTCTCACCCTTCCTGTAGGTTGATTTCTTTACCAGAACTAAAGTGACCGGTCTCCTTTATGGCCTGCGGATGAACGTAATGTGCCCTCTGGTATAATGACTTTTTCTTCTTTTTATTAGGCAGAATCCCCAGTGGCACTTGATACTTTAAGTTAAGGCCCTAATAACTAAATAAATATTTATAAAATTAAAATAACTGCCAAATATGTCATTCATGTATGTTAGCCAACAGTGAGAACTAACGGTCTTTCTTCCTGTGAGCCAGTAGAGATGATCTCAAATCTAAACTTCAGGAGCTCAGTAGATGATAAGTTGGACTAAAATAATGTCTCCGTACACTTTTTAATTCTGTACTTTTACATAGGTGTCAGCGTGAAATACTCCCTGCCCCTCCCTCCAGCTTCTCCACGACCTACCTGTACCTTAACAAATCCTACAGGTCTGAACACCGGGGTCAAATATCAGATCATCCTTCCCTGAAGCCTTTTCAAACTACTCTGTCCACCAGTAATATTTGCTCACATATCTTAGAGCAAGTTTAATGATTTTTCACTGCTGTATGTTTTTCTCTTTCAGATTTATGAGTTTTTCTCAGAGGTAGAGATTATTTCTTCTCACTTTGTAGCTTTTGACACACGACTAGGACAAAATGGAGATTCAGTCAGTTCACTTACATCAGTGAATCAATCCATTGATTTAATCTCTTAAAGGCTTTGATTCACCACAAATTCAAAAATCTTTGCATATTCTATAAATAAAGCCCTAGAAGATAAAATAAGAATCTTTAAATTAAAAGTTAGTTTTAAAATTAAAATCTAGTAAATGAGAAATTCACTTCAGATCCCATTATTTAAACAAACTAGTAGAATATGACCATGTCAATGGAAAAAAATATTTAAAATTGTGATCAGCTCGAACCCAGAAGTTAGAGGCTGCAGTGAGTTATCCCACCGCTACACTCTAGCCTGGGCAGCAGAGTGAGACCCTGTCTCTAAAAATAAATAAAGAAATAAGTAAAATAAAAACGTAATCATTTTGTGCCACTGTTATAACCTGTTCTCTCTCGTGGTGACTATGAGTTGGATCCAAAGCTGCAGTTGCTGGGGATGAGCCAGATTTGTCAGGTGATTTGTGTTCGGTCATCGGCGCTTCACTTCTCTGGCCCGAGAATCTCTAATTGAGCTACAACCACAAAGATCCAAGGAGTTATGCGAGACAGAGTTGGAGGGTCTGATTCATTACATTAAAAATAACGCAGCTGTGAGCATGTGCCCCTTGTGGGTGTTCCCAGTGGGATTCGGTGTCTCTTGCCTGCTAGTTACACCCTTTCATATATGAAAATAAAACTCTTCTCAGGGCAGAGCAGAACCTCTGGTGACTAATGTTCAGAGGATCAGACTCTGAACAGGGTGACTTGTGCTTTTCCAAAACGCTTAGAGCAACTGTAACTGGCAGGTGTAACGTTACTTTTGATGGCACAGCTAAGGAATATTAATTTAATTAAATGTGTGCTTGAGAGTGTATTTTGAGGACTTCCCATACGTAGGATCTCACCGGTTACTATTACCAACCGATTTTAATTTCTCCTACTGTGATTATTTCTAGAGTTATCAAAATGTTGGCAGTAAAATGTTTTCTTCATCTGCAAATTAAATGGTCTGTCCCTATATTATAAAGAATTCTGTTCTTACTCTTTCTGGCCTGATGTTTTGATCATACTCATTCATGTATATAAAACCTTCCTGCTGCTTGTGCAGTGAGGCTCGAAATGGTCTTCATGAGCCCCTCATGTAGGTGGGACCTCTTCTCATCATGTTCATGACTTGCTATCTTTACTGTTATTTATGATAATGACTGATTATTCATGGTGTCCCCTCAGTGACACCTGGCTATAAGCAACACAATTCTTATTATTAATTATGCCAAGCTTTCTGTTTATCATTACCATCATCTGACACCGATTGAGAATTTATTATGTATTGCATATAATATTAAGCACTTTACATGAATTACCTTATTTGGTCCTCCAACAGCCCTCTGTCCTCTGAGATAGATATTCTTGTCCCAGTTTTTTTGTGTTTTTTTTTTTTAATAGAGATGGGATCTCACTGTGTTGCCCAGGCTAGAGTACAGTGACTATTCACAGGCACTATCATAACACACTACAGCCTCAACCTCCTGGGCTCAAGTGATACTCTAGCCTCAGCCTCCCGAGTAGCTATGACTGCAGGTGCTCACCACCACACCCGACACTTGTCTCAGTTTTATAGATGAGAAAACTGAGGTTCAGAAAGTGTGAATAATTTTCCAAAGTCACACAACTATTTAACTCCAGAGCCTGTGCTCTCAACCACGGAGCTGTGCTGCTTCTGTACCTTCCAGAATTGTCTCAAATTGGACATGTGTAGAAGGAACTACAGTGAGGCCAAACTGCTCCCCGGAATGGCTCCTACAATGGCCCCCTTGGTTCTTACGCCGTAGGTCTGGTCAAGCCTCCGCTGAAACGCTCTCGGTCCGCACCGGATGGTGGCGATGAGGAGAGCCAGGAGCAGCTGCAAGACCAGATTGCCGAGGGCAGCTCCATAGAAGAGGAGGAGAAAACAGACAATGCCACCTTGCTGCGCCTGTTAGAGGAAGGAGAAAAGGTATTGTGCTTCTAAAGAGTCAGGACCATATTTAAGTAACATACTGTGCGATGAGTTGGTAGGGTAGTCGAGGAAGATAGATGTTTTAGTTTCTTTACTAAAAGACAGTTTTAAACAACCTTTTGGGCTCAGTACTGTACTTCTCTCATCTTCGAGGGTTTTCTAACCTCCGTGAACACATTAAACGGTATAAATTTCATCAGATGCAATATTAACATTCACTGTCTCCCTCTGTACCCTTTATTAGACCACAGCTCTCGCCGTGATTCTCTATTTCAAATCCATGGACACAACCCATTCAGCAATCTGGCCTTGTGTTTTTTCCTGCACCTCCAGGAAACCACCTACAGGCAGCTTCAGCCTGTCTGAACCATCACCCACAACCTTGTGTTATTGAACCTCTGTGCTCCTTCACTTAGGGGACGTCACCTCCCCATTTCTCGCTCAGCCTCTGCTCCCTGCCGGCCCGTCCGGGTTCATTTCATCAGCTCTGCCCATAGCCCGAGCCCCGCAGCATCGCGCACCCTGTAGTTAATCACTCTCACCGCGTTGGGTGTCTTTACTCTGCGCTTCACTCTTACTGTTTTTTCTGCTCACACGCCCCTTCCTTCTTCACTCGCATTACCCCCGTCCTGGTAGCTCCCATTTGATACAATTCCATTCATCCGATGTCTGTGACGCTCAAACACAGGAAGCTTTCCTTGACTGTCTTGCCAGCGCAGGCTTGGTTAGGTGCCCTCCTCTGTGCTTTTATAGCCCTGTACATATCACTCTATGTTATCATGTCATAATTATTCGCTCTCGTATCTCTCTCTCCCCCTAGATGGTGAGCTCCTTATAGGCAAGTTCCGCTTCTTATTCTTACCCCATTGCCTCACACAGTTCCAATCACATAATAGACATCCGGTAAACCTTGGAATTAGGGAGCGATTGGTTGGATAAATAAGGGAATGAATGAATTGAATGTTTAGTGAATATCACCTCTTTAAAGGATGTTCTTTTTTTGCCTATTATTATATTAGATCTTGGTATAACCCTTGAGCTCTTACCCACTAAGAAGGAGTAACCAGAAATTGGGGTATAATTAAAACAATTCTGTTCAAATGTATGCCCTAATTCATCTTAAATGGCCATATATGAAGAAAAGGTCATGTAAATATAAAAGTACATCAGATGGGAAGGACGCATAAGAGAGGCCCCTGGGGTCTTGGGAATGAATGCTGATCACACTGTACTGTTAGCATTTGAAAATTCATTGAGCTGCACACTCAGGAAAGAAACATTTTTCTGTGTATATGTATTATGCAGCAGAGTTATTTTAAAAATCAAGGTTGATCAAATGTGGCAATGGAAATTGACATACATTTAGATGTTTTACAAAACCTATCGTATTACTTTCATTTTTCAAACTTTTAATGTCATAGGTACGGTGTTTGCTCTAATCACTTTAAGTTTGAATAGTGCAGGAAGTGTATTCAAAATGACATTTATTTGACATTTGTTTAACTTTGATTTAATTGCTGATTTTTTTTCCTTGACTCATGTTGAACTGAGTTTAAGCAAGAAAGAATTTTTGCTAAGAATTAGATACTGCCCTTTGGAAAGAAAACAGTACTTACATTGAGAGATTCAGCAACCCTTCCTCCTCTGAGGAAAGTACAGCTTCCGCCAAGCGTCCCTTTCACGACAGCACAGCAGTCTGCCAGGGAGGCAGGATCCAGGTGGGAGTGGGTAAGGACACATTCCGCAGTTCAGTTCAAGGGTTGCGATGGAGAAAGAGGAAAGCGAAATACACGGAAGGACAGACAACCAACAATTCTAACCTGACTATGTGCATTATCTCACCTAACGCTCACAAAAAGCCAATGGGGTGTGTTAGAAATTTACAGACGAAGGCGTGAAGACTTAGAAATTAAGAAACTTGACCCAGTCTACAAAGTGACGGAACTGAGAATTCACCCGGAGTCAGGAGGCCCCGCACTTTTCCCTCTGTGTCATCCTGCGTCACGTAGAGCACAGTCCTGTTCTGATCTCCTCGCGTGTGTGCCTCAGTTCCCTTTCTTGCCAAGCTCACCGTGTCTGTCTCCCGTTCCTGTTTCCTTGCCGTGTCTGTCTCCCAGGATGAGGTCCCTGAAAGCAGGAGGCTTGTCTAAATTGTTCATCAGTCGTAGAAGCTACCGCACGTGTGCTTGGGTTACAGTGAACACACACCGAATACTGAGAGGGAGGGATGGGTGGACAGAAATGAGTGAATGGTGGCTTCCTCCTACTGAAGTCACGTACAGATCTGACTGCAGTCTAAGCCGATTCTTCTTTACATGCTTAAACTCAGGTTTAATGTGCTTAAGGAATGCCGTAGCAAAGTAACAAAAAAGAAATTATCTTTTTTTAAAAAGCTATGTTAATGAGTGTTTATGGGCTTCTTTATAGATCCAACACATGTACCGTTGTGCTCGAGTCCAGGGCCTAGATACCAGTGAAGGGCTACTACTTTTTGGTAAAGAGCATTTTTATGTGATTGATGGATTTACCATGACAGCAACCAGGGAAATAAGAGATATTGAAACCTTACCTCCCAAGTAAGTAAATGAATGAAGAGACACAAAGTACAGCTATCTTTAAAAGACAAAAGTATATTTGCATAGTTTTTTTTTTAATCAAAAAAATTGTGTTCTAGGTAATGTTACTGCTCAGTTTATGTGCTTTCGTCTTTACATGTTCACAAGGGTAATTCTCACTTATTTCAAGGTAATAAAGAGAAAAATTTGGCTTGTTTATCAAGGCGAAAACTAAATAAAAATTACTTCTGTGCATTAATAGCATCAGATGCCAAGTTACTTGTTTTTGATCTATATATTTATAAACTTATTCTGAATTTGTAAATTGTTCTTTTTTAAAAATAGCAGATACACAGTCGTAGACAAAATGCAGGTCGTTGCAGAATACTCTTATAAATGAACGCGTGTCATCAGGTGCTCCGAGTACCCTAGGAGCAGGGCAGCTGAAGCGCCAGCAGGAATTAACTGGGTTTTATGTATCTTCCTTTTCTTCTGCCTATCCTGTGACAGATGTGGTATTGAGTAGTGGAAAACTCAAGACAGACACAGCTAGGAGGAAGATAAGCTTAAGCCTTAGAAAATCAACAGGCCTTTTCTCTTAACATTCTGAACAAGCACTGTTGAACGCAGGCATGGTCTCTGCAGTTCACGCCTAGGAAATGTTTCAAGTAGTTATCTTCAACAACAATCAGGGTCACGTGGTGACTTTCATGGACCCTCCTACCATACGAAATATTATTAAAATTACATTTTCGTGAATATTAGCATAAAGATAAATATACTCATGTACTAAAACACTTATAAAAGTTCGATTTTTTCTTCTGATTTTAAAAGAAATTAAAGCATTTTCTTGGGCCCCAAAAGTATGTGAGCACAGGCCCTGTGCTGACTCTGCCTGGTGGATAAGTCGGTCCTGACGGTAATAAGGGGATTTTAAAAATTGTATTCATCGAGACTGAACAATGTAGTCAGACCCTGTTGCTAAAAAAAAAAAATAGAAAAATCAGCCAGGCATGGTGGCACAGGCCCTGTCGTCCCAGCTACGTGGGAGAGGCTGAGGCAGGAGGATCGCTTAAGCCTAGGAGTTGGAGGTTGCAGTGAGCTGTGATGACGCCACGGCACTCCAGCTCGGGCAATAGAGCGAGACCCTGTCTCAAAAAAAAAAAAATCATCAAAGGAGGTTCCTTATATCTCAGGTAGCTGACAATTCTTCTTTTAAACTTTTTTTTTTTTAACTGAAAATTCTGATATGTTGTTCCCCCATCCTGTTCATATGTTGGAAATAGCACACCTTTTGTTGAGCAGTTTATCTCTTGCTCTGTTTTTATTTCCTTTTCCTCTTGGCTGCCTGTAGTATGCACGAGCCAATAATCCCCAGAGGAGCCAGGCAGGGCCCCAGTCAGCTCAAGAGAACGTGCAGCATCTTTGCATATGAAGATATCAAAGAAGTGCATAAAAGACGGTATCTCCTGCAGGTGAGCGGATGTCGTAGTACCAAATGTTTCGTCATGTCCTTTATTCAGAAGATGTATTATTTTAAAACTGATACGTGCCATGAAAATCCTCTATAGGATCCACATTATTCTTTGGAGTGTTTCTTAGATTTGGTTATATGATAGACAAACCCAGGTCACGGGGATGCATGACTCTGTGTAATGCATCTCTCTCTTGTTTTAAACACAGCCTAAAATTTGGGTGATGTCCTTGTTTTCCATCTTTCCCTGTAGGTATCCAAATCAACATTTTTAATTGTCTTTTAATATAAAAATTACATCCTTACTATAATTTTACAAAGTTATAATTTTATGATTATTTTTATAATTCAATTAATTTTTAGAAATAAATTGAGCAAAATTAAGGAAAATCTGTTTATTGCATAGCTTAATTTGCAGGGAATTCATGATTTTGAAAATGTTTTTAATCAACAAATTAATTTCTGCAACATTGCAGAAATCTGTAGTGGGAAAGTTAATAGAAAATCTTATTTGTGAACTTATGTTTTTTCTTAATGTTTTTCTCTCTGATCATTTCAGCCTATTGCTGTGGAAGTTTTCTCTGGAGATGGACGGAATTACCTCCTTGCATTTCAGAAAGGAATTAGAAACAAAGTCTATCAAAGGTCTTGTTTATCAGGAACGCTTTACATGCTATCATGGGAAGAGATGGGAGGGGGCAACTATTCCCAGTCTAGCTAGTTTTTAAAAATCTAGAATTAGATCAGTAAGTCAAAATCTTTGAAGATGCTTGTTTTATTTTTGCCAACCTCATGAAATATGGTTTTAAAATGATGCAATTCTATTGTGACATGCCATTTTTCTTCTTGGTAACTTATAGTAGAGATAATCAAAAAGCTACTTTTGTCACTAAGTCCTGTGTCTCTAAATATAAAAGGATGATGAAACTGTAAAGTTGGTTTCCTTGCTCTTAACAAAAATGAAGCCAATGCCGTTCCTTGCTATTGATGCAGGGACCGAGTTCCCACAGAAATTATATTCACATAAGACTCTTTCCTGGCCTTGGAAGAGAAGTTGGGTATCTTCATTCTAGAAAAAATAGAATAGCCAAATAAAGCAATTAGTCTAATCTAAGCATATTTTATCTTTGTAAACTATATTTAAAATGTACCTTTTAAAAGAAAAAACAGGACATATCCATGGTGCTTGAAGATATTTCTATTGGGTATGTGAATGATGAGGCTTTCCTGAACTGATTATAGAGATGAGAGGCATTCTCTTGTTCTTTGGAGGGTGGCACAGAGCCTAGCAATCTATTAGGGGAATTCATTATTTTTTTTAATTTCAAAATATTAAAGGGGTACAAGTGTTTTTGTTACATGGATCGCTTTTGTAATGCTCGAGTCACAGCTATAAGCGTGCCCATCCCCCGAATAGCGTTCATTGTATCATTAGGTGGGTTTTTGTCCTTTCTCTCCTCCCTTCTCTCCCCTGCTTGATTTTCGATGAGTTTTACTTGGCCTCTGTGCACATGTGTGCCCATGATTAGTTCCTGCTTAATAGTGAGTACACGCGGTTTTCGTTTTTCCATTCTTGAGATAATTCACTTAGGATAATGGTCTGGAAGTTTTGTATTTCAAATTACTTCCATGAGGAGTAACTCATACCACGCAACATTGCTTATCACTGCGGTACAGCAATAGTACCTGGGAAACGAGGGCGGTTCTTGACAGACAGAGCCCGTGGGTACTGATTGATAATTCAGAACTCCTTCCACATATGGGAAGGGCTAAGGAAAGTGACGGAAATTCACTTTTATGTATCTGATTTGTTAATTTCTCAAGGTGATACTGTTTTCAACACTAGGAAATTATTTGTTTTTCATAATTAGAAGCTGCTACAAGGAGACGAGTTTGTTTTTCTCTTGAGAAACTTCAGTTGCCAAGTTCAAGGTCTACATCCATTTCAGGAATTTTCCCTTAGTTCTCTTTTGCCTTTAAAAATTTATATTGACGTTGTGAGCAACTCTGCAGGCAAACTTACAACAGTGTCACCTAAAGTTTTTATCTTGTCTGTGTCTTTATTTGTATAGCGACGTCTCTGTTCTGTCTTTTGTTTAGCTGTCGTCATCTCTCACTGCCATGTGACTATGTAACTGTTACTGACTCTTGAGGACTGCGTTAAGTTGACTCAATTCCTGCAAATCGGTGTTGCAAGTCGTTTTCTTCTGGTAGTGTGGCAGTATGGGAATGTTCACAATAATAGATTTTGCTGTAGGCCTTTACGTTTGGTTTTGGAAGTCATCATCTTACCATTAATTATAACCAATAGAACGCTATTGGTTATAATTATTGTAGTTCCCCTTGCCGGCTGTTTCCTGGGTGTAATGGGAGGGTAGCTGCAACAGTGAAGTCCTAAACGGATCATTGTCTCTTAAGCTTCTTTCAAATCCTGAGTGAGATTGCATTTGCAATTTTATGCGATTTTGAACTTTTCCAGGTTTTTGGCTGTAGTGCCGTCCCTAACCGACAGTTCAGAATCCGTGTCTGGGCAGCGGCCGAACACAAGTGTGGAGCAGGGGTAAGTGGTTTGTACGTTGCTTGTACGTTACAATTTAATAGTGAAATTAGAATGGTTTATATCCGGACAGTATTATTTAACATTTTTAATGAATGTTGTCCCTCCCCCCTTTGGTTTGCAGAAAATTATTTAAATACTGGAAACTAAAAGAAAGAAAAGAAAAAAGCACGCATAGTGAGTCATGTGAAATCACTGCTCACATTTCGATCAATTATTACCTTTCTTTTTTTTAAGCAAGTGTATATTGCTGTGTGCATAATTGAGTTTATATACTCTAAAAACACATTTTTATTCTGCTTCTTCCATCCAGTGTTATATTTAAATATTTCCCCCTGCCTTTAAAATATTCTTCAGACATAATAACATTTATTTGCTACCTATTCACCAGATATATATAAAGCATTCTCTTAGTTTGAGATATTTCATCTTTATTAGGTTTTCTTATCATAATACTAGAAATGTAATTCCTCATTTCATTAAGGTAGAGTCCCCCATAGTAAAATAAAGGGTATTTTTATTTAAGGCTTTTTATATACAAAACCAACTTGATATCCATAAAACTACACAAGTTTGTATTCCACCATTAGTGAGTTGATAAATTTGCTTGTCTCAATAGATATTTGCCAGCTTTGTGTATTTTTATTACCGATTTTATACAATGCTTTCTCATTTTATAAATGTATATTTCTTTCATTATTAGTAAGCTCTTGAGCTCTGTGTATATTTGTTAGCCATTTTAAATCATCATTTGTAAATTGTCCATATCGTTTGCCCATTTTTCCTCTGAGTTCCTATTATTATTTTCTGTGTTATTTTTCTATAATAAAGTGCTACTCCTTTGCTTGTCATATTTGTTGCAGATTGCCCCGTTTTCCTCTTAATTTTGTTTTTTCAGACTTAAACTTCTTATGTATTCAAACCTATCAGTGGTTCCTTTGTGCTCTTTATGGTGGCTTTTCATCTTAGAAAGTCCTTCTGGATGATTCAGCCATTTCCAGAATCCATAGACCCAGCTCCATTTACATCGCTCAGTAACTGGTAGCCACAACTTTGTAATCCACTGGAAAGAAGCACTGCCGTGGAGCTGTAAATTAATGATTTCCACATGCTAAAAAATGACTTAAAAATTTATTAGGGATTCTATAATTTTTAAACAAAATTTGATTCCAGTCTGTGCATGTCTAAATATATTAAGTTTGTGTATTTCTCTTTAAGTTGTTGCTTTTATTTTTCATTTGCCAAGGCTTAGCAAATACAGATGCTAAATGTTTGCTTTTGTTAACCTCAGAAACATGTCCAGTTCCTAATCATTTTTGTTGTTATTAATGTAAATACAGGAAGTGAAAATTTTCATAATGAGCCTTTTCTCGTAAGCAAATTGCTACTTTTCCTGCCTAGATGATCTTAAACTTGCTATTTCGTTGTTCTTGCTGCCTTCTGCTGAGTTGGCTGTTCTTAAATAACTTTTCAGAGCTCAGGGTCAAGAAATAGAAAGTAATTTCCAACTTTCCAATCTTCCATTTCAGTCGTCCCCTTTCTTATAAAGTTGAGGAATAATCATGGCTATTTTTCCAAAGAGAGTATCCTGCATGTTCAATTTGTCTGACTGAAAGAATTTGTCTAGAAGTGGAAAGTAGTAGCTATACTATTGAGCTGGATGTGTTTATGACCTGAGGCTTACAAATCTATTGATTTTCTTTCAGATAATAAAATATATAGTTAAATACTTTCTTCCTGGTTCCATGACCAATTATTAATTATCAGTATTATAAAGCTGATAAACCTTAAATAGGGTTTTATAACATTCTAAGAAAGTCTGCTCTCCAAAAGAGCACTGTGTAAGTTTTAAATGAGCTAGACAGCAATGTCTTTACATTATAAAATACTCATATTTTCATTTATTCAGTATCTCTTTTAGGAAGAGATGTACTATATACCTACTATGTACAAAATATTGTATAATATTTCAGTTGTTCCAATTAAATGTCTTTGGATCTGTTTACATAGGGATTATAGTAAAAAATTAGAAGGTCGGACTAGACCAATGTTTTTCCAACTCTTTTGACCATGACCTACAGTAAGAAATATACACCAAATATCATCCCAAGACACACAAAGTCATAAGTCCTAAGACAAAATCCACAGAAAATACTTTCCCTTACCATATGTGATGCCTTCTGACGTTCTGTTTTCTTCAGTTCAATTCTGTTATTTCGCATTTCAAAATGCTGATCATAACCCACTGAACTGATTTTGTGACCCACTAATAGATCCTCTGTAGTTTGAAAAATTCCTGGTCCAGGTGACTTCAGTTTTCCAACCTGATAATTCCTCAGATTTAAAACAATGTTGCTTACAATTTATTTCATCATGTGTTTTAGATCTGGATTGCTTAGCACTTTGGTTGGAGAGAAGTCTGTGACTCAGCGATGGGAGGTAAGCTTAGTAAATACGTCCACTGCCTCAGTAATTCGCGGTTATGGTATAAGTTGTACAGTTAAAAGCACTTTAATAATAATCCATAAAATATATACCGGGGAGAAAATGTTTTCTTATAAGGTAAAAAGGTGTTTCATTGCTCTGAAATCTGTTAAGAAGAAACTGTCCTTTACCTCAGTTTGCGTATAAATGTTAAAAAGTGAACATGTTGGAAATGATTGGTTGCTCCAAAAATGAATCTTTGTCTCTTCTAAGAGAGGCGAAATCAGCAACTTCCAGTATTTGATGCACTTGAACACTTTGGCCGGCAGATCGTATAACGATCTCATGCAGTACCCTGTCTTCCCCTGGATCCTTGCAGATTACGACTCAGAGGTAAATCTCAAGTCATTTTCCCTACGTGGAACACATTTTCAAAAATAATTTAAAAATATTGCAATTGCCTGACTATTTTATTTGCTTTGTAGTTTAGTATTCTCAATAGGCACAGGCACTAATTGCAAAAAGATGAGATGTTTTAGCTTGGATGTATAAAAAGTTTGTATCATTGACCCACTTACTGGGTCTTGGATATTAATTCGTAATGTCTGTTCAGTTACCTTAAGTGCTGATTAATTTGCATCCATCATTGGATATACCACATTTTATTAATATACTCACGGATTGATGGGCACTTGGGTTGTTTCCACGTAGAAATGAGCTTTTAAAATAATTTCTGGTAGACTGAAAGAATACATCTCATTTGAAAGTCACTTGACTTGGTCTGCTGTTGACTTTTAGAGGTGAATGAATTCCTCAGTGCTCTAGTTTATACCACTTCCAGATCACCTGTAAGAAGAAAATGCTCAGAAGTGAAGTTGGAGGGAGACAGGGAAGGGGTCAGGAGTAGGGGGACGCGGAAAGGAGATTTGATTTTCCATTTATGTGAGTGAAGGAGGATAGGGGTGAATTGGAGCTTTCGTCTAGACTTGGAAGCATTTTCCCTCTCATCCCTCACCCCACACCTGCATCCTGAATGCCTTCCTTCCTCTGTGAAACACACAGTTTCCAAAGCAGTTGTCTTAAGACCGAGTCAGCTAACAAACGGTCATGTGCCTGTCTGGAAAGTGTGGATAAACAGGTACAGAGGACGGTTTTGGAGTTCAGTTCTGCCAGTTCGACCCCGCAGAGCCCAGTGCATTGTAAATCATCATCGTCCACGGCAGCCACTGTATCTACGTCGGTAAGAATAGAGAGTTCAGAGTAACCTGGAATCGGGTTTCGTTTTGTATTTTAGGAGGTAGATCTTACTAATCCCAAGACATTTAGAAACTTGGCGAAGCCAATGGGAGCACAAACAGATGAGCGACTGGCTCAGTATAAGAAGCGATATAAGGACTGGGAGGATCCCAATGGTAAGTGGCTTTCTCTGGCGTTGGACTTTGTACCTCAGTTTCAAAAGTAACCAATTTAGTTATCTGACATCCTTGCATCCTTCCTCACGTTGCTTATATGTCATTCTGTCTGCGTATGTTATATGTGCACATGTACAGGTTTTGCATGCCAACCTATGGCTGTGCTTAGAAGGCATTTTTAGGTGGCTCGTCAGAGTTCTGACAAAAAACCAAGCCTGTCTGCCATGCACAGGGCAGAAATTTCCCATCATAATCTGCTCCCTCTCTCATCATACCTAGTCCAGGAGCCACACTTTCATTTATTGACTCTCTTTCAATTTTATTGAGGCACTTTTGGAAACCTTTTGCATTAAAAAAAAAGAAAAATGACTACCTTCTAAAATGATATAATTTACTTATGTATTATGTTTAATGTTCATTGTCTTTCCCCACAAACATGCAAACAAAGGAGAAAAAAACCCTAAGCCTAAGCCTATTAATATTCTTGCGTGGGCTCTTTTTGGTCCCTCTCTATCAAGGAAAATAAATGATAAAAATACATAAAATTGCATAGTATTCATAAACAACAATTTAAAGAAATATATAATTTCAAAGCCAGAACCTAATAAAAAGTAGCTATAAGTCAATATAATGCTTTAGTAGGAGATGATTTGCTATTAAGGGTTAAGTATTACAATAAGCTTCAAAACATGCCACTGGAAGATGTGCTGAGTTTGGGGGGAAAGGCTCTGATTTATACTTACTTTGCGTTACTGCGAGATACATACATGAGGGACAGTGGTGTCACCGTGACGTTTTCCTGCTACGTTGCAGTGCTAGCTGCATTTAGTGTCACAGTTACCACCTATGCTAGCGTTTCCAAACCTGTAAATTAATGCCGATCTTATTTTTCATATTTTCTCTTTTGTTTTCAATCATGTTTAATTTTCTTGAACAGGAGAAACTCCCGCCTACCACTATGGAACCCACTACTCATCTGCAATGATCGTAGCCTCGTACCTTGTCAGGATGGAGCCCTTCACACAGATATTCTTAAGGCTACAGGTAAAACTTTACATTTGGAATTTTTCTATTTTATTCAAGCCTACTGTCTATTAAAATGTGATTTTTTAAAATGTCATTATCTTGCCTTACAAGAAGCCTTGTGACATTTTAGTGATAAAGTAGTAAAACAGAATTAACGTAGAATTTCATCAGACCAAAACTGATGAATAAACTAGAATTCACTTAAACAAATACCAGGCTCTTTTAGTCAAATAAGTAAGTAGCGTACACTTTTCAACCAGCCCTAAGTGCTCGAGTTCAACAAATGTTGTAACGCAAGAGTGATGTATTCGAACTCATTTTCTGTCTTCTTGATTATAATTGCTTTTCTCCACGTTCTCTTTCATTCAGCAAATGTTTATTACAGACCTACTGTGTGGTAGGCGCTGTTCCGGGTACTTGGAGAGACATCAGTGAATAAAGACAAAAGCCCTGCCTGTGGAGCGTATATATGTAGTTGAGGGAGACAGCCAAACATAATAAATAAGTAAATTATAAAGTGTTTCAGAGTGTGATAAAATCTATCTGAAAAATACAGTTCAAGGCAAGGGGGATGGGGTTGGGGACGGCAGGTGAGAGTGGTCGGAGCAGGTCTCCTGGGAACAGAAACTTGGAATCGCTCCTGCAGAGATCTGGGGGAAGTGTGCTCCAGGCAGAGGGAGGAACTCGTGCAAGGGCCCTGAGGCAGGACTGCGGCCTACAGGTTTGAGGAGCAGCAAGGAGTCCCACACGTCCAGAGTGGACTAAGGAGGAAAGTCGTAGGAGATGAAGTCAGAAAGGAAACAGGCCAGACTGTGGCAGGCCGTGACAGCCATTGTGTGAGCTTTGGCATCTTCCCACAGTGGACATCATGAGACTAATGCACCGTGTTCACTTAAAACACAGCACAGGGGGCTCGATTGGAGAAGGTGGGGAGTGGCAAAAGAAACCCCTTTTCTTGTTTGTTTTATCGATCTGCAGCTTTCTGATCACCTTTCCTAATTCTCCACTTGATCCTCATTGGTATGAGAGCTTGGATGTCACGTTAATTTTTAAAATTAGCCAAACATGCCT
Organism: Avahi laniger; assembly: GCA_963575035.1. NCBI lineage: Eukaryota > Metazoa > Chordata > Mammalia > Primates > Indriidae > Avahi > Avahi laniger. The sequence goes on from CAUYSK010066602.1 coordinate 62,563, forward strand.
TAATATCTAACTTCAGTATTTCCAACTGTAGATGGTTTATATTAGAATCTTTTCTTAAGATGTCATCCTCAAACCGTGGAAGAATTCCTATTTGTTTATAGTCTCGCGCTCTCTATGAGAGCTACTGTTTTTAGAAATATTTGTATCTGGATTTGACTTTGATTATAAAACAAATACCTTGAGAACCCTCTGTAAAGGAGTACCCCCAAGGAGAATTAGATTAATTTTCTTTTTGTGTTTATTTAAACTTTTACATATTTAATGTTAGGATAGTGGGAAATTGAAAATGTCACCAAACGTACGTGGGGTTTTCAGGCCCTCGAACGGGTTCTCTAACAGGCGCCTCCTCGCTCTGCCCCCAGGGCGGCCACTTCGACCTGGCGGATCGAATGTTCCACAGCGTGCGCGAGGCCTGGTACTCGGCGTCCAAGCACAACATGGCCGACGTAAAGGAGCTTATTCCAGAATTCTTCTACCTACCAGAATTCCTGTTCAATTCCAACAACTTCGATCTAGGTACGGTGAGCTCTGGCACTGTCTTAGGAAGGTTAGCCAGGAAAAGACCCACAGAAGTAAGTCACTTTTCCGAAGACTGTCTGCAGCGCGCGTTAACAAGAAAAGATCTCTTGTGGTTTCAGTTGCTGTTACTATAACAGGTGCGAGTGTTACACATAAAAAGAAAAGCAAATTTATCCCCCAAACAGCTGGTAGACATTGAAGAGTGGACACAGATTAGATCTGATGTTCAGAATTTTGTTGTTTTGATGAAAAAAAGACAAAGTGAAAATTTATTTGAAAATTATTACTATTGAAAACCATAGTAAGCCAAGAATGGTATATCTAGATTTTTCAGACTGGGCATGTTGGCGCATGCCTGTAATCCTAGCGCTCTGGGAGGCCGAGGTGGCAGGATAACTTGAGGAGTTCGAGACCAGCCTGAGCAAGAGTGAGACCCCGTCTCTACTAAAAATAGAAAACATTAGCTGGGCATGGTGGCGCATGCCTATAGTCCCAGCTACTCAGGAGGCTGAAGGAGGAAGATCCCTTTAGCCCAGGAGTTTGAGGTTGGTGTAAGCTAGGCTGATGCCACTGCACCCTAGCCTGGACAACGGAGCAAGTCTCTGTCTCAAAAAAAAAAAAAAAAAGATTTTTCATATATTGTTTTAACCTCATGTATTGCAGCCTGTGTTTATATGCTAATGTCTTTTAAAATTAAAATTTCAGAATAACTTTAAATTGTTTTTTTTTTTTTTAATTATCTTGTGGGAACCCTATTTTCTGGAAAAACAGGACCAAATCAGCATTTACAAAAAGGAGAAAAATTTCATCAGTACTGTTTCTATATTATCTGGCAGCTAGAGGAAGCAGATTTGACTTTGGTTACAATTTCTTGGAACACATTTTGCTGATCTGTGCTTCTGAGTATTTGTTTTATAGCATATCATAATTCCATTGTTTCCACTTTAGAATATTCCTTCCAGGTATTGTTCTGTTTTCATATTTTTTTCACACCCTGTATTTTCTGCTGTTTTTAAGAGTTCAGAATATAAATCATGACTATACTGGCTCCAAATTTTCATTAACATAAAATTTAGGGAAATATTCATATCCTATACATTTGAGTGATTTTTTTCCCCTGGCCCTGAGATGAGCGATATTATTTACCCTGGGGTCTTTTTGTTTCTGAACCTTGGACGCATGGGGGAGGACTCAGAACAGCAGAACTAGACCAAGAGCTTTCTACAGGTTTTCTACAGACTGTTTTTCCATTATAAATTGCAGATAGTGTTGATAAAATAAAATTATATTACATAAGTATTCGGGGACTATAGCAAACTTTTGAAAAGTGTTAATAATTTATATCTCAAGTAGCTTATTACCTGCTTATTATCAAAAAATTAGGACTTAGGCTGAGCGCGGTGGCTCATGCCTGTAATCCTAGCACTCTGGGAGGCCGAGGTGGGCGGATCGTTCTGAGCTCAGGAGTTCGAGACCAGCCTGAGCAAGAGCGAGACCCCACCTCTACCAAAAATAGAAAGAAATTAATTGGACAGCTAAAAATATATATAGAAAAA